>MU227858.1:251992-290471 GCA_018584345.1 Thuja plicata
CCGCCAGGGATGACTCGACCCGCGAGTCATCATAACTCACATGACTCGTGGCGAGTCATGGAACACTGATATATACACACATGTATACACACATATGTCTATACACATGTGTATATATACATACACATGTGTGTATATATATATGTGTATATATACATGTGTATATATATACATATGTGTGTATATATACACACACATATATGTATATATACATGTGTGTGTATATATGCATACATGTATATATATACACATATATGTGTATATATACATATGTATATATATATGTGTGTGTGTGTACACACATATGTGTGTATATATACACATATATATGTATATACACACATGTATACACATATACATATATGTGTGTATATATACACACATGTATACACATATACACACATGTGTATATATATATACATACACACAGATACACACATGTGTCTATACACACACATTTGTCTATATATACACATATACGCACATACACACATACACACACACATTTACACATCTATCATGTCACGGATCTGATGAGATTTTAAATTTGCTTTTGTAAAAATTGGAATTGGAATTCAAAATTCCAATTCCACCTATTTAGGTGGAAGATTGATATGCTCATTTTGGGGCAAAATGAGAATTTCGTAATTCCAATTCCATTTTTATTCATGGACCCAAACATGGAATTTGGCATTATCCAGAATTAGATAATGCCAATTCCAGTCTAATTCCAGCCCCCAAACAGTCCTTAGATGTTTTCCTTTTCCTCTGCGAAGTGGGGGTTTCTGAAGCTTTTAAGGGATTCTTTGAGCATTTCATGGAGATTTTTGGAGCCTTTTCTGCTATATATCCTTGCCATTCCATGTATGCCGTCATCTGAGAAAAAATCTAGCTCTATTATTTTGACTAAAATATTTGGAAATATTTCATTTCACTGTGAATGCGCTCATACATTTCCATTGAAAATATTTTTATTTTTTATTTTATTTTTATTTTTATAAATTTATTTAATACATATTATGCTTTGGCCTTACTTTTTCCATGAATATATGTAGCTATTGCAGACTAAAAGCCCTCTTAATATCTCGAGCTTGTATTTTTTCCCTTGACTGCAGGTTTGCAGCATTGGCTTTCCTTGATTCGGTCCTTTGAAAATTTGTAATAACCCTCTTAGTGACAAAAGAAATATGCAAAAAGGCTCCTTCAAAACCAAGATATATACCATGGATAAAATAAATGAGATACTCTAATGCATTCGAACCAAAAATTGAACCTATGTTGTTGTGAAAAACTTTACATGCTACTTTATGAGGATTTCAAAAAACTTTGGAAACATATTGAGAGTTGAATCTGAAGTCTTTGCCTCTGTGTTTTCATGCTCCCGCCCTATTTCTTTTAAGACAAGAAAAAGAAATATTAAATTTCTCTCTGAAAAAAAAAAATTGTAGGGTTGCTAGGACATGGCCTCTCTTTTCGATTCCATGGTAAATTTCGGTCCTATGACTTGGTTTAAAAGTGTATATATCTTTGTGCTTTGTGGGCTTTGTTGGCACTTCTTGCCATAGTTATGGTTATACGTAGGCCGAGATTTTGAAACTTTCTTTTCGTATGACTACCTTTGCTTCCATCCTTACCAGGGTTCCCTCTGTGTATTCCATCGTGGGCTCTTTATCTCCATTGAAGATATCAGTGGCATTTCACATTACTGTGTACCCATTGATATGACATTCATATCATATAGTTAAAATAAATCATTATCCCTGTCTCTGGACACATTATCGGTTAATAGAGCTTTTTTTTTTTTGGTATTCTTGTGATATCATGCTACTATCTTGTGCTACTCTTGTTGTTTGTTAAAAACAACATGCTTGATATTCAATTATGACTGCTTAAAATCATTAATGTTGTTGTTCCTGTCAGGTTTTGATCCTTGTCACCTCAATAAACACCATAAAATATTGTATATTCCCTTTGAATGTTTGTTTATATCTATCTTGTGAGATCACCATTCTCTGCATTAACTATATTTGTAGCAAAAATATTGATTCAGTATTGATTTTACTATCATATGACATTACTCTGTATTTCTTGCATCTATGATCATTGTTATTGCTATGAGGCATTGTCTTCTATATAGAGACCATAAATGCAATTAAACTATAATTCTTAAGGCTCCTCCAGTGTGATGGGTAGCTGATATGAAATTTGAATGTGTTTTTATCGATTGCTACGGAAACTATGATGATTTTCTCATGTCTTCAGGATGCTTATGTTTTGTTCTTTGACTTATTTCCTGCACCATGCACATCTTCTTTTGTAGCTGCAACATATTTGTTATTCCTATAAATGCACTAATAAATCAAGAATGACCATTATTGTTTATCATTATTTAATCTTGTTGTTCTGTGATTGCTTTTGTGTACTATTATGTCACTCTTTTTGGTTCTTGTAACAACTACATACTTTGACTTGTGCATTTTAAAAATAGCAGTTGTAGCTGCACAAACCTTGCTGGAAGAAAAAAATAAATAGAGTCTGCAAATAAAACAGAGTAGAACAGAGAGCTTCTTGAAATGAAATCTCAGATCACTTAATTAAAAAAGAATGCAAGATTACAATATAAAACCCACCGTATGAATCAGTACATTGCGGTGATAAGTTTCAGTTACAAATGGAACTAAAGATTGCATGAAAAGAAATGGTGGAAGGCCCTAAACAGCAGTTGGAAGATGAGATGGAAATAAATTACATGCAAAGAGTTGGAATTAACTAGAACTCTAACACCCTCCCTTAATTCTAACTAAGAAAGGAATGAGGAAAGAGGGAAAAAACCCAGTGGGAACAAAACCCCCCCTCAAAAAGATGCTAACAAGGTAAGAAAACTACTAGATTACAGTGTCTTTCACCCCAAGAAGATCTCGGATAAAGTGAAACTTCTGCTCAGTGAATGTCTTCGTGAAGATGTGAGCAATCTGGTGAGACATGGCACAATATTGCAAATCTATGATGCCATCATGTATCAAATCTTGGATGTAGTGCATGTGGATCTCGATGTGTTTTGTCCGTTGTCATTGTACTGGATCTCTACAAATTTCTAGTGTACTCTGATTGTCACACCAAATGAGAGTTGGACTATGAAAATGGATACCTAGCTCAGTGAGGAAGTTCTGCAACCAAATAGCCTAAATGGTAATATTGATTGCACCTCTATATTCAGCCTCTGTAGAGGATAAAGCAATGGAAGATTGCTTCTTACTTGACCAACAAATTGGACCAGATCCCAAACTGAGTACATATCCTGAAGTGGATTTGCGGTCAATGCTATCACCAGCCCAATCAGAATCAGTATAACCAATGAGATCCAATGTACATCTAGCTGAATAATGAATCCCATAGATGATGGTTCCTTGAACATAGCGAAGTATGCGCTTGTCAGCTTTCCAATGTAGCTCATGAGGCTCCTGCATGTATCTAGAAACAACACCCACTGCATATGATAGATCTAGACGAGAGTGAGTGAGATAAAGAAGACTCCCCACAAGATGACGGTAGAGTTTGCAATCAACCAATGGTGTACCCTTGTCATCCTCAAGCTTGACCCCCGATAGGACAGGTGTGGTGGCTAGCTTACAATCATTCATTTGAAAGCGAGCCAAGAGATCCCTTGCATACTTGGATTGAGAAACTTGGAAACCTGATTCAATCTGGTTGATTTTAAGGCCAAGAAAAAATTTGAGGAGACTCATATCTATCATGGAAAATTGATTATGCAAATCTTCTTTGGTTGCAACAATAGTTGTCATTGAATCACCTGTTATTAGTAGATCATCTACATAAAGTACTATGAGAAACAAAGAGTCAGATGTTTTCAGCATATAAACATTTGGATCAGATTTTCATCTCATGAAATTTTGAGACAAAAGATAAGGATCCTTTTTAGCATACCAAGCTCTAGGTGCCTGCTTGAGGCCATAAAGTGATTTCTTGAGCTTGCATACTAAGGAGGAATCATGTACGTATCCATGTGGCTGCTCCATGTAGATCTCCTCCTCAAGATCACCATGAAGAAATGCATTCTTCACATCCATGTGATGAATCTCCCACTTTCTTGTTGCTGCAATGGCAAGAGCCAACCTAATGGAGTCCATTTTTTCCACAGGGGCAAAAGTCTCATCATAATCAATGCCATGAACTTGATGAAAACCTTTGGCTACCAACCTTGTTGTATATCTACTCACTTGACCGTCTATTATTCTCTTTGTTTTGTATATCCACTTACACCTTACAAGCTTGCGATTGGATGGAAGTGAAACCAAGTCCCAAGTTTGATTTGTAATGAGAGAATTGTACTCCTCATCCATGGCTTCTTCCCAATGAAGATTTCCTGCAGCTGCTGCATAATTTTGAGGATCAGATTCTTGAATCACATAAGCATGCATTGGCTTGATTGGATCAGCTGAAAATGAATTAGGGGCAGCATATATATCAGCCAAGCTCCTTGTTCTTTGGTTTCCGTTGGGATGGAGGTGTTCATTTGATTCAGATTCATATGAATCTAAATTCATATCAGAATGATTGCATGTATCATCTTTGAGTTTCTCCAGAGATGCATGCATGAGACTTTCATCAAAATAGACACTCCTCTCAATGAAGAGAATTTATGTGGAAAGATCAAGCAATCTGTAGCACTTTGTACCATTTGGATATCCAACAAAGATGCATTCTTTTCTTTGAGGCTCCAAAGCCTTCCTCTTTTCTATAGGAATGCGAGCCCATGCACGTGATCCAAAAACTCAGAAATGTGTAACTTCTGGTTGCATGCTGCTCCATGATTCAAAAGGAGTTTTTCCTATGAAAGATTTGTGAGGAGATCTATTTTGTATGTATGAAGCACAGTTGATTGTTTCAGCCCACAATTTAGATGGAAGGGACCTAGCATGCAACAGGCCATCTCTTTCAAAGATCGGTTCTTCCTCTTAGCTACCCCATTATGTTGTGGAGTGTAAGGAATTGTGTGCTACAACTGTATTCCTACCTCATCACAAAGATTTTTGACATCATTGTTAACATACTCCCCCCCATTATCTATGCAGAGGATCTTGATCATTTTCTCAGATTGCTTCTCTACATGAGTTTTGAAAATCTTGAGATTCTCGAACACTGCATATTTGAATTGGAGAAAATACACCCATGTGTATCTTGTGTAATCATCAATGAATGTTAGGACATATCTGGCTTAGCTAATAGAAGGTTTAGGAAATGGGCCCATCAGATCACTATGAACAAGCTCTAGAGGAGAAGAGGCTCTCCATGCTATCCCTTTTGGAAAATTTTCTTGTGGGTGTTTTCCAAGAGCACAACCTTCACAAACTCCATCAGAAAATTCTATGGTAGGCAAGCCTTGCACCATCCCCTGTTTGCTAAATTGTTGCATGTATTTAAAATTTAGATGTCCAAATATTTCATGCCAAATTCTACTTTCATCATTTGCATGTGTTAGTAGTAATGTAGAATCTGATTTAGCAATAAAGTTAGAGAAAGTGTAGAGATGAGATTAGTGATTCACCTTACCAACAACAATTTTGGAGTTGTCTTGCATGTCATAGATGCTCATTGAATCTGGTTGTAATTCAACTCTCTTGCCGGATCCAGAATGAGTCATTTTATACACAGAAAGAAGATTAACAGAAAGGTTTGGAATATGAAAGACATTCTCAAAACCTCCAATTCCAAGCTCTACCCTCCCTATTCCATTTGCATGTATAGGTGAACCAACTCCCATAAGAATTGGAGAACCAGAATACGATTTTCAAAGAAGAAAGAGCATCTCTTGTGGTTGTCATGTGGTGTGAAGCTCCAGAGTCTATGATCCATGCATCTGAAGAAGAGTGAATAGTAATCAATGCATGAACATTGTCTCTTGTTTCTAGTGCTTTGTCTTCATGCTTCTTCTTGGCATTCTCTGGGATAAGACTACCAAGATTATGCTGCTAAAGAGTCTGAGCCATGAGATCAATGGTCTTCTTCATGCATGATGATTCTAGATGGAACCCATGGTTGCAATAGGTGCACATTGATTTTCCCTTTTTGTCATTTCCTTTTGAGCTTGTAGATCCATCTGCATCCGTCTTATCTTTGCCTTTGTATGGCTGGTTGGATTTGGAAGTGGGCTTCCCACTTTCATGCACAACAAGTGCATGAGGCTTGGAATTCTTCATTGTGCCCCTTTTTATAAGCTTATCTTTCTCATGTATAAGGGACTCAATGAATGTATCTAGTGTGGGCATCTTCCAAGTTGCGCCTGTTGTAAATCTAACTGTGTGGAAAGTAGAGACAAATACTCCATATTCTGGACCCAATTTAGATAGATTAGCAAGGATTAATTTGTTGCCTTCCTTGGATTTGTCAATACCACATCCTTTAAGCTAAAGCAATAAGGCCTTGAATTTTGTGAAGAAATCTTAAATATTATCAAATCTCTTTGGATCTAATAGGTTGAGCTCATTTTCAAGGATATGACCCCGCATCTCGTCTTGCTTTCCAAAGAGTGTCTCCAATGTATCCCAAACTTGGTTGGGAGTTGTACATGCCTCAACATGAAACAATAGTTCTGGAGAGATGGATAAGCATAGCAGACCAAAGGCTTCATCCATGCAGTTGAAATATTTGGATTTTTCAACTGTTGAATTGGGTTCAACCTTCGTATCCATAACTATCCGATAGAGGCCTCTACTTCTAAGCTGAAGCAGAATCTTTGGCTTCCAGTCAAAATAGTTGTATGGAGTGAGAATAACAGAGGCTATAAATTCCATTCTTTAGACTCTGATCTTCTGTACCTGCAAAAAAATTATCCTTCCTAGCACTTATGCTCTGATACCATGTAAAAATAGCAGCTATAGCTGCACAGACCTTGCTAGAAGAAAAAAAAAACAGAGTTTGCAAATAAAATAGAGTAGAACAAAGAGCTTCTTGAAATGAAATCTCAGATCACTTAATTAAAAAAGAATGCAGGATTACAAATATAAAACCCACCGTATGAATCAGTAAATTACGGTGATAAGTTTCAGTTACAAATGGAACTAAAGATTGCATGAAAAGAAACGGTGGAAGACCCTAAAGAGAAATTGGAAGATGAGATGGAAATAAATTACATGCAGAGAGTTGGAATTAACTAGAAATCTAACATGCATTACTATGATGTCATGTTGTATTTGACTGAAACAGTACCTTTTGGGTCTACATTATCATGGTACTCAGAGAAGTATCACTTTTGGCAACAACAGATTTTTAAATGTATCTATTTTAGTAATATGTTATCCACATTGTGATCTGGCATGCCATATCCTTTTGAATGCCCTTGGACTGCATACTGCTAATGATTATGATTGTTTGACATTTGTTGTTGCCCTTTTTGCATTTTTAACATGACTGATGTGTTGGATGTTGATTCTCTAATAATCATAATTTCTATATAAATATCTTACTTGGATCATACATGTGGATGATAGTTGACTACTGCTCTATCACTTATTGTACCTCTCTTATCTTATATGGTTTCTCTATTGATTTCCATAAGAGGAGGTATTGTCATTTGAATTACATCTAGGCTACATTGAAATGTCTCTTGATGACTTTAGTACTCAAATTAATTTTTCTCCCTTCATTGTTATTTTGATAAAAAATTATTAATTATCACCATAACCATTACTGGTCCAATCATTGTAATTCTATTATTTCATTGAGTGTCATAACATAGCTGAAATTGTCCCATTATTTTGAGCTCTATGCATTGAATGTGAAGGAATGTTCTGAAGGCATTATATTTTTCCATTAGTACACACAAGGAAAAACATGATCTACACCATCAGTTTACAGTACACCAACAGACAGGGTACAACACTACCCGATGCCAAGGTTACCCGATACTGCCAAGTTCAAAGCATCCCGACAAACACTATTTAGTGTTACCCGATAACAAAAATGTTAAAGGAACCCAACGAGTAACAAAAGTGCAACCTGACGGAACAACAAAGAGATAACCTGACAGATGAAGGGAACCTGACGATCAGTTCAACAAAGGAATGCCGATAGACTTTCAGTTCAACCCGACGACCAAGAACTGACAGTCAGTTACATCCCGCAAAAAGTGGATCTAACTTTCCACGTTAGTTAAATCACTGAAGTTGTATATATAGCTTCTTGATTTGTTTTAAATCCATTATGTGCGTAGGAAGCAATGTATTTATTATTGTTTTAATTAGTTTTACTAATTTAAAACATGCAAACTAAAGATCAAGGTCAAGTTGTAAACCTTGGATCTAAGAATTAACATTGTAATGTGTGATTCTAAGATAGGTCAAATACTTGTATAAATAGATGCTCAATCTATTGTGAGCATGTTTTTGTTCAATGAAGATTGTAGCCACGGAGAGCATCTAAGAACCAGACAAGAGATTTCATGCAGAAGGACAGAAAAGAATCAAATCAGTTTCAAGAACAAGAACACAGGGTACTGACGAGCAGAGAAAGGTATTAATCAGTCACTTAAGGTGATATTATTATTATGAGAGCTTTCATGGATTTGTAATCATAAATTGTAGATTGCATATATTCAGGTCAATCATATGTACTCATTCTAACAAGTGTAGTACACTTAAGAAATCCTTTCAAGAAAGGTGGACTTAACAGTCCTACTGTAAATCTCTTAACCAACTGCACACTTAAATTAGTGTTGCTAAAGCTCTTAACAGAGTAGATCTTAACAAGTCTCCACTTTAATACTCCTAATAGGGTAGATCATTAGAAGTGATCAATTGTACGCCTTTACCAGATCCCTTCCATTCTACAGATAGTGAAGTTTTTTGGGTGCCATCCCCACCGCAGTTTTTACTTCCTAAGTTGAGTTTTCTATGATATCATATCTTGTGTTTATGTGTTTATTACTTTCATGAATGTTTCTATGAATGTTGCAAACAATTAAATATTATGAATTAATACTACATGCATAAGAAAGAACAACAGTAATGGTCGGTAATATAGTAATGAATGATTACTAATGATGAATAGTGAAAAGAGTTAAAAGTTTTAGAGGTACTTATTCACCCCTCCCCTCTCAGTACTACTTCCCATTAATCCCAAAAATTGGTATCAGAGCTAAGTCTCTTCTTGGAAAAGCTTAAAGGCTTAAGAGCAAAGATCATACAATGGAGAAGTACAAACTTGATAACAATATTGAGAATAAAAAGCTTGAGATACAGATGTTCTATGAACAATATAAAGAAGCCAGAATCAAGATGAGAGAGCTACTAGATGAGAGGAAAGGTATGGCAACCCGGAGTAATGAAAACGATTATCAAGAAGAAGAGATTCCAGATTTATTTGAATCTTCAGGATCAAACACAAGTAATGCATCAGATACATCAGAAGAGAACATCACAAATCTGAAGGAGATCAATCAACATTTGATAGAACAAATAAATATGTTGCAAATCGGTCAAGATTCCCAGATGGTAAGAATGATTAATGTGATGAATTCTGCTAGACATGCTGAAATAGAAAGAACACTTGATATTAATGACAGAAGGAAGATTACAGAGAAGCTACAAGAAAAGGAGTTAGAAATTCAAAGACATGTTGAGCATCACCATGAGATCACAAATCAGATTATTCTAATGAGTCAAGAAGCAAACAAAATGAATATAGAACTCATTGAAAGAGTACAGGCTATCGATGAACTAAGAGAAGAGAATAAAAAACTAAAGCACGAGGTTAGAATTCAACAACAACATAATGAAGTTATCAGAAAGGCTGAAGAAAGCAATAAAAGAATGGATGATTTTCTTGAAGGACAACGAAGAGTCAACAACAACAATGGTCTAGGCTTTACCGAAAATGTGGAATCATCAAATCAAGCCAATCCAAAGAATGTCTATGAAAATCCAAGACCAAGAAAGCTGACATGCAAGCACTGTGGAAAGCAAGGCCACAATCAAATGTATGCTGAGGAAAAATGAAAGGTATTCCTAAATCTACATCTTCATTCATAGGATTCTGTTATAAATGTAACAAGAAAGGACATAAAGCATATGAATGTAGGTCTAAGATGGAACAACCAAAGAAGGAAACCTACATGGACAAATATTGTCCTACATGCAAGATTAATGGGCACACAAGTCTTGAATTCTGGAAAAAGCAAAGGCAAGCATGGAAGCCAAAAGGTCAATAAACTCCATATCAACCAAAGAGAATCGGTAATCAATATGTATGGGACTACAATACTTGGACAAACTATATAGAATGTGGTAGATATGGTCACATTGCTACAACTGCATGAGGGCATGGACCAAAAGGTCTAGAGGCTGTCAAACCCTGGAATGGCATGTTTACACTGTCACAAAATTGGTCATCTCAAGAAATATTTCAAAGACCGAATGATAGAGACATGAACATATCCAAATGGAAACACCATTGAAGATATCGAGAGGGCTAGAGACAAAATATGGAGAAAAGCTTCAAGAAATGATGAAGTTGGACCAAGCAATGCAAATGGTGACACCCCATCCAATAGATCTGGTGACATCACCACCCCCACTTGAGCTGAACAAGTAAGTATGGAACTGCACTACACCAAGTCATAATTCACATCAGTTCCATTATACAATTGATAGATAGTCAAAATCTGCATAATAAAGATGCATGTTATGTTACTTGTTTCAATTCTGAGAAAACAACCCCATCAGTATACACATACCAAAAATCATCGGTGAATATAAAGGATGAGTTGTGTACACTTACCAAAAATTATTGGTCAACACATAAAATGGTTAAGTTACCAATGTAACCTGCCACCCGTTGGTAAGGAAGCAAAGTGACAAAGTTGTCATGACAGAATACCGATATCCGTTAGTAAAAGAAAAATTGTTAACAACTCTCCTGAGCATCATGTCAACACTGATGATGATTTTGAAAGTCTTCCCGACGAACTCCGTCTTCATTTCTTGACGAATCATTGAGCATTTATGACAAAGACTTAGGGAAAAAAGTCTATAAAAAGACAATGGGAGAACTTCATTTTGTACCCGCGATTTGAAGAGAAAGCAGAGAAAAAAATAGAGCGATTAAAGAGCATTCGATAGAGCGACCTCAACATGATCCAAGCACACAGAAAATAGATCATTCACCATTATCACAAATCAAAGTAAGTACCGAGGGCACCGAAAGACCTCTGTTGTTATTTTTCAAGAAAGCCCTAAATTTCAAGAAAGCCCTAAAACTTGAAAAACAATGGCAACCACGTCGAGAACCATAAAGATCAAGAGTGATAAGAGGAATGTGGTCAGGTTAATCAAGAATAACACCTATGTTGAACCCAAAAATAATATATGCCCAGAGATTGCATCACAACCCGATGAAACTGACGCATTTTCTAAGATTCCACCTAGGTTTTTGCTTATAGAAGACGTTAGGTCTTATATTCACTGAAAAATTGCCGAAATAGGTGATCTGGAGATGGATGAAGCTTATAAGAAGCTTTGTGATGCAGAAGGGAACCTAAAGGAAGAGCACAAACACTTAGAGATTAAAGGGATAACTAATGCCCTATAATTCCTAAGGGACTTCAAGACCGACTGGATTAGGTTGGTGCTTAGTAGATTGCATGACCAGAAGTTGTGGTTGGATCAACCCAAACAAATCACCAAAGATGTCCTTCATGCTATCACTGGTTATCCAATAACCAACAAGCCTAAGGCTCACAAGCATCCCTCCAGACCAGAAGTCACAAAGCTCACAAAAGCTGAAGGGACAACAAAGGACTGAAAGTAAACACCATCACCGACAAGAAATTGAGGTTTGGTGCATGTGTGATTGGTTATAAGATCTTTCAAGCAAGCAGGTTGAAAAACATATCTGCAACATCAATAAGCACAGCTTACAAGATAGTGACAAAAGGATTAAAGATGGATCTGTGTGAAATCTTGCTAAAGCAACTTGATGAAAACATGATCACAATCAGGTCCACAAAGACTAACACATGTAAGTTCGTCTCACTTATCATGTGTATCTTTTTCTACTTTCAAGAATAATTTCCTTTAGTAGGAAAAGTGAAATGGGACACTACAAAACCGGTGACATTACAGATTAGTGAACTAATTAAGTCACTAGGAGATAATTTTGAATCTGTTATGACTGCATACTTCCTTGAATTCAAGGAAAAGATGATGGAAAGGACAAGGATCCATGAACAACTTGTTGAAAAACATAGGGATGAGAAATGTTTTATGCTAGACATAGATTTCACCCACATCAAACCGGTTGTACCAAGGATAGCTTGGTTAGCCGCACTTGATTATGAAATCAACATAGATCAAGCAACCAATGCTATTGATGCATTGATCAATGAGCCTATTGACAACAAATAACCAAGGTTTGGAACCTATGAAGAGGCCAGATCAAAGATAAAAAAGAGGCCTAGAAATCAAGAAAACTATCAATAAAAAGGATAAGATGGTTAAGAATCTCAAAAAGATTATGTCGGTTACTAAGGAGGAACAAGAAAAACCAGAGGAAATTGATGAACAGGGCACCATCGGTGAAGGGTATGATGAACATGAATCAGATTCAGAGGAAACTGAATCTAATGTACCTCCACCTCCTACAAAGAAGCAGAGGACAAGGAGTCAAACTGTAAATACCGAAGCCACACCTCTTAAGAGAGGTCAAGTAAGGACCTATAAGAGGAAGTAGCTAGCAAAACAAAAAAAGTAGCAAACTATGAAGACAACACCTACAAAGAGGAGAAAAACAATGGTCAAAACAAAGGCTGACATTGAGGACTCTAAAGAAGATGAGCCTGATGTAGTAAAGAAGAATTTCATAAATCTAACTAGTGATGAGGCTGTTGAATCCATTGCTACACATGGTAAAATGACTAATAAGAAAATCAGACAATGGGATACACTCCAACCAGAGGACCAAAATAAGATACAAGAGGCAATAATCAAGTCAGTGGTGAAATTTAAATATGTACCAGCTGAATTTGTAAATCAAATACCTAAAGAGCTGGGTAATAGAATATTCCAATAGTGGTCATATGCTCTACAAACCAAAATAGAAGCAAGGGAGAGGGTAATTGTTGCACTTATGCCTCCCGAATCTAAGATTGAAGAAATCAAAGAAATTATGAAGAAGAACTCAGGAAAGTTTGTAGCCAAGATAATGGCTTACAAAGTGCTTGAAGATAAGTTTATAGAGATAGACACAATGACTGAAACAAAATGGAGACAACTCCTAGATCTACTACTAGAGTCAACAATTTGTGAGGAACAACTACTTCTCGTCGACACACCTCATAGAGAGGAGGAGAAAGACAAGGAAAGTCCTCAGCACATTGCTTTGGACAATGTTGAAGAAATGGAGCAAATAGATTTGGACAAAGTCATGGATGATCTTGACATTCAAGACATCATAAATTATGACTCTAATAAAGATCCACAGAAGAAAGATGATGTAAAATTCATAACACTCAAGGATCAGGGAAGGCAACAAGAATTAATGACATTAGAGGATAAAGATATGAATGTTGCTGATGAGACATGGTAGGACACATCAATCATGGACTTAACAGAACCAGACCCTATAGAGCAAGTATAAAAAGATGAGGATGTCATTGCTCAAAAAGATCAAACCGACGAGCTGGACACCACTCTAGATACAGCCCAAGCTAACACACAAAGCAATATGCCAGTATTAATGAAGGCAATCAATATACTAGAGGGTAATTTTGGATCTATTGCAGAGGACACAAGCACACCCAAGGACAAGGGTGATGTTGAAGCAAAAGACACCATAGATTATACAAAGGACACAACTGTAGAGCAAGCTGCAACTGACAATCAGAAAAATAAATCTACTAATCAAAATAAAGAAGAAAGACAAAAGGTAGAGGAGGACAAGCAGAAAGATAATAGTGAAGAAGAAAAGAAGGATGACCTGGAGAAGAAAACAGAAGAAAAATATGTAGAGACACCCAAGGTTGATGGAGAGACGTCTTCACCAAACTGACAGGTACACTTCAAGCAGAAAACATAAGAAGCATCATCAACAAAGCCTTCACCAAGCACTTCAGAGAGGATACATGAACTAGCAATGGTAGTTCATACATCTGCATCCCCACAAGTCTCAAAGAAGAAGAAGGGAAAGCATAAGAATCCAGTAACTTTAGATGAAACCATTGAGATTCCAATTTTTTATCCGAGGACATTGGATCCAACTGAATTGACCAAGTATGCAAGACTCTGTGAGAGGAAAGAAATGTAAGACAAATTAAGAAAAGCCACAAAAGAGACAAAGGTACTAGAAGTAGCAAGAGGTATACTTCAGCAAATAGTACTGGATGTAGATATTGATCAAACAACCCCAATGCTTGATCAACTAGTGGTTCTCACAGAGGCAATCACATCTCAGAAAATCGATGCTGAGAAGGTCATGGAAGAAAGAGTTGAACAGAAGTATGAGTTCAAGCTAGTAGAAAAGATAAGCCGGGAAGTGGCACTGAAAAAGGTAAAGCTTTCTAAATTGGTGAGCACAATTGATCCAATCATCTTAAAATCTATTAATTTGATACAGAAATTGTGTACACTTGATCAACTCACATAGGAGTATACTGACAAGATAGCACAAATAGATGTTGATCTTAAGACAAGTGCACAAAGTCTCACGAATAATGAAGAGGCAATAAAATTGCACAATGAACAACTCAAACAGGCTCAGAAATTGAGACAGGGCATATAGATTGCAGAGACGAAGTACAGAGATGAGGTAAATGAGATCCAAGCTCAGCTCTTACTGACACTTTCACTACTGCAACAACATGTGACAGAGGAAAAAACACTAATTGCCACCCCAGAAATGTTTTTCCTAGACAAGATTTATGATATGCATGCAAGGATAGAGCTAGAGAACATGGCACTAGAACTCCTAAATGAAAAATGGGAGAAATTGCTCGAAGACATCAAGACCACCCATTGACACATTGTAAGTTACACATTTTTGTCATTATTTTTTGGCATCTTATAAGTTGTATATTTTTGGCATGAGTATCAAATAAAGGGGGAAATGATATGTATAGTTCAGTTAGTATATAGGGGGAGTGATATGTATAGTCACAATAAAAGAAGAAAGGAAAAAATGAAAAGAGGAAATGATGTGTATAGTTAAACAACTGAAAGAGCAAAGAACAAGGAATGTATAGTAAAGAGGAAAGTATATATTTACATACACCTATACTATACCAATGCATATAGTTAGGGGGAGTCATATAATGACAAGGATATAGACATGGTTTACATACTAAACACTTTAGTATTATGCACATATCAGTTTTTGATACTAATGTCAAAGGGGGAGATTGAAGGCATTATATGTTTCTATTAGTATACACAAGTTAAAACATGATCTACACCATCAGTTTACACTACACCTATAGACAGGGCACAACACTACCCGACACCAAGGTTACCCGATACTTCCAAGTTCAAAGCATCCCGAAAAACACTATTTAGTGTTACCTAATAACAAAAAGGTTAAGGAACCCGACGAGTAATAACAGTGCAACCTGACAAAACAAAAAAGAGAGGAGCCCGATAGATGAAGGGAACTCGATGATCAGTTCAACAAAGGAACACCGACGGACTTTTAGTTCAAACCGACGACCAAGAACTGATTGTCAGTTACATCCCGCAAAAAGTGGATCTGACTTTCCACATCAGATAAATCACTGAAGTTGTATATATAGCTTCTTTATTTGTTTTAAATCCATTATGTGCAGAGGAAGCAATGTATTTATTATTGTTTTAATTAGTTTTACTGATTTAAAACATGCAAACTAAAGATCAAGGTCAAGTTGTAAACCTTGGATCTAAGAGTTAACATTGTAATGCATGATTGTAAGATAGGTCAAATACTTGTATAAATAGATGCTCAATCTATTGTGAGCATGTTGTTGTTCAATGAAGATTGTAGCCACGGAGAGCATCTGAGAACCAGACAAGAGATTTCATGCAGAAGGACAGAAAAGAATCAAATCAGTTTCAAGAACAAGAACACAGGTTGCCGATGAGTAGAGAAAGGTATTAATCAGTCACTTAAGGTGATATTATTATTATGAGAGCTTTCATGGATCTGTAATCAGAAATTTTAGATTGCATACAGTTAGGTCAATCATATGTACTCATTCTAACAAGTGTAGTACACTTAAGAAATCCTTTCAAGAAAGGTGGACTTAACAGTCCTATTGTAAATCTCTTAACTGAGTGCACACTTAAATTAGTGTTGCTAAAGCTCTTAATAGATTAGATCTTAATAGGTCTCCAATTTAATACTCCTAATAGGGTAGATCATCAGAAGTAATCAATTGTAAGCCTTTACTGGCTCCCTTCCATTATGCAGATAGTGAAATTTTTTAGGTGCCATCCTAATGCAGTTTTTACTTCCTAATAGGAGTTTTTTGCGATATCATATCTTGTGTTATGTATTTATTACTTTGATGAATGTTTCTATGAATGTTGCAAACAATTAAATATTATGAATTAATACTACATGCATAAGAAAGAACAACAGTAATGGTCGGTAATACAGTAATGAATGATTACTAATGATGAATAGTGAAAAGAGTTAAAAGTTTTAGAGGTTCTGATTCACCCCTCTCCTCTCAGTACTACTTCCCATTAATCCCAACATGTTCTTGTATCTTTTATTTTTCCTTGTAATAAGACTAAATGTGGTCTCCACACTGATATGTTTTTTCTATTATTAAGCTAGAAGGTTTCAAGCATGTAATGCTTATCCCTTCAATAGCTTATTGTTCGCTCTCTGGCCTGTTGTCCTGAAAACTGAAAAATTTTACATCATAATAATGTGTCCCTTCAATAGTCATAGTTGTTTACATCTTCTGCTGCAACATGATGTCCTTGTGAACCAGAAGGTTTCATCACATAGTGTCAAGTCCCTTTGACAGTTTAAAACCTTTTATCCACCTCTCCTCTGAGCTAATGCACGTTGGGCTCAACCCTTGTGGGAGCCACATTTTACTCCATGTGTATGATCTTCAACAAATGAACCTATACTTGCACAAGAAACAAACACATTAGGAAAATAACTATTTTATCTCTACATTTGGATATGCCTTGATATGCATCTTTATTAATGTCATCAGTAGAGTTAGGTGTTAGTTTGTCATTTCTTAGTCCTTCTAGACTAACACCATCTCTTTTCATATTTTGCACACTTTCGGGAGTTGTACCATTCATCAACCAGCTAATCGAGGACACTAAAACAACCACATCTGTCACTCCCTTCACAATATCAGACTTACCCCTCTCTTTATCATTGACCTCTTGTGCATGTGCATATCATTTGCATAGTTTTTGTAGCCCTTCCATGGCTTGTGTGGATTTATGTATTATACTTTTTTTTAGGTATAAAAGAATGTTTAATTTTGCAAACATGTGTAATATATTTCGGTTTTGAAACATATTTGCAAATCAATGAAATGAATTCTTTTAACTTGTGCATTTATTTAGTTTAGTACAACATATGTCTTTTGCATTTTCAATAGTTTGGTAAATAAAATATGTAATTAAACATAGTTAACCAAATGTGTACCTTAGTAAAATGTAGAATCCAGTGTGCTTTCCTCACAAATTGCCCAATGATTAATGACAAATCTTTACTAACATTGGATAAATCATTATGAAAGAATGATTTTCCTTGCTTAAAGGGGAATCTCCCTCAATATGTAAAGGTATATTTGATTTAATTTCTCCTCTCCAAGAAATTAAATAACTTACTAATGACACACAGACTATTACCAAAACACAATGCATCAATATTCCTCTAAAGGTAAAACATAGGGCATTGCCCCTCTCATAAGAGACTACAAAAGAAAAAATTTCATGACGAAATCCATCAAAATATTTTTACTTTGCATAAAATTATTTTGGTTACAATCTTTCTTGTAGAGGAGGGACCCTCTATACAATCAAAATTATTTCCCTTTTAAAGAAATCACATCCAAGTAGTTGGGTAACTACCTGTAACTTCTTCTCATCCCACTTACAACTCCATTTCACATGAATCTTACATAGTTACATCGTAGTGATAAATTCTTAAAAGAATTAATTCCCATGTAATTTATTTTCACCCATATCTAATCTTGTATGAAGTAAAATTCACACATTACAATTATAATTAATTCATTAAAGAATTAATTATGTGTAGAGTTGAAATTTGGTAGCTTCACATTTAATTAGTTTGCATAATAATAATAATATTTAATTCTTTCAAGAATTAATTATAAACATGCAAATTAATTTATAGAAACATTTACATGCTACCTTAAGTTTAAAACATGTGGTAATAGAGCTGTAGGCAAAAAATAGGCAACCAAAATTTGGAAGTTTGTTCATTATGTATACTAGCAATTGCACACTTTTTCCGTATGAAAACATACAGTATATATAATGGATTAAATAATAATAGAAACCAATTAAGGTCTGTTGATTTGAAATCCCTAATTAAATAGAGAGGTTGGTCATGAGCTTCATTGAAAGTCTTTTAGAGTGTCTTATTTTGCTTAAGTAATGAAACATTTATTCATTCTTTATTGAATTAATTAATGAAACATATATTCATTCTTATTGTGTTCACTTTTGTTTACAAGTATTCTTATAATTTCAAATGCATATTGGAAAATGAAAATAAAAAAGAGACACATGGAGTCAAAGTTCCTGCCATTAGCATGATGATTATTGAATTAAGATGAAGTAGGAAAATATAGATTTAAGATGAAGTGGAAAAGAAAAGAATGTGGAGGAGTGATGCAGAGGGTTTGACAACTAGTGCTCTTCTTCACTTTAAGGTATTTATTTTGTGTCTAATCCAACCATCCCATGGTTGTTATTGTTGGATCTTCTTCCAAATAGGATCTTCAAGACCCCCTCTAACAACTTATCCTCCAAGGTATAGTTGGTTTCAAGAAGACTCCAAAGTTACCAAGCTTAACTACTCCAACTAGTTCCCAAAAAGCCTAGTTTCTTCCACTAATCCTGCACCTAGTATGTCAACTCTCTACCTAGGATCTTCCCACACATTCTCCAAGACTCTTAACATCCTTCTTGACCCATCCTAGGTCATTCTGCACTCATCCCAATACTCCAATTCCTCTTACCAATCCAATTGGTCACCAATTCACTAGGAGACCTAATTGCCTAATTCCTAGTAGGTTTGTTTTCATCGATTTTGGCCTAATGCTTCCAAAATCCCCAAATTAATCCACAAAAAAACTTGTAAATATTTAAGACATCATTCAACCCTATCAAAATCCAAAACCCTGACCTCTGATGGCACCCAAAATCCTACTTTCTTGCAAGCCCTAGATTATAGCCTATTAATTAGGCCTCTAGACCAGTGTACATGAACAATTGCTAATCTTGTCTCCAATCTCTGATTCACCTCCAACCACCATTGAATCCTTTTGGGATACTATCTAGTGCATCTAGAAATGCCACTAAGTCTTTCCCAAAAGGTCTTGGGTGCTTGTACAAAGTCTTTCTTTTCCCTATCCTGGCTCACCTGGTTTCACCAGTCAGCCATAGGGCTTCACTTTTGGCCTATGAAATCAAATGAAACAACCAAAAATAAAACTAAAAACCTATCTACAGACCCTAACCCTAATATCCCTATGGTTTCAGAAAAATCCACTGGAGGAATTTTAGGTTAGAGCCATTTCTAACTAGGTAGCACTGTTTCTGTCTTTGTCAGACCAGTGACCTTCAGAAATGTGTAACTTAACTTCTACTGAACTTCAAAACAAAATACTTAATGCATAAGAAATCTGAAAGAGAACACTACACTATCATGGAGCCCGATCACCTCTACCAATCCGTACACAATCATACAGAAACAAAGACACAGTGCAAATTACACAAAAGAGGATACATACATCCGTACAAAGGTGTCAGAATTAAGTGTTTCACTTCAAAATATCATTAACCCCTTCAAAGCATAGAAACCATGCTCATATACTGAGCATGGGGTAGTTACATCAATTTTAACTAAATTTTGTCAAATCTTGCAAAAGTTGCTCGAGTAACTTTCAAAGTTGCTAGCAACATTTTGTCATTTTGAGCAATTTGACCTTTGTAGTCAACTTGATGATGGATGTTGATCTCTAAGACCCCAAATAGGATGAGTAGGGTCTTAAAACATACCTCTAACTCATATTACCCCAAAATAGCAACATTTCACAAATTGAAGCCAAAGTGTCCTAAAACACTCAATGGGCACTAAGGTCCTACAAATATGAAGTAAAATAACATTGTATCCAACCCTTTGGATATTATTCTAACACACACCTAAACACCTACAACAAACCAAAACAACACCAAACCAAGAAATAGGGAGGTGTCCTGCACCATACTCCCCTGGACAAAAATAACTCAAGTCCTTGAGTTAGGAGGTCTTCAATGGTGACCCCATGTTTTAGAATATTCAGCTCTATCATCCAAGTGGCCTCAGCTTTAGGTAGTCCTTGCCACTTGATGAGGTACTCCTTTCAATTACCCTTCCTTGTCTTCTTTATCACCTTATATTCCAAGACACTTTCCAATTGCAATGGCTTTGGGGTAGGCAAATATTTCACCCAATCATCATCCTCTAAATCTGCAAGAGTAGATTGACCTATGTCTAGAGGTGATCCCTTGTAGGGATATAAGTCACAAACATTGAAAATAGGTGAAATCCCCAAATTAGGAGGCAATTCCACTTCATAGGTATTCTTGCCATATTTATGCAAAATCTTCAATGGTCCAATCTTCTTCACGAGGAGCTTAGTTGGTTTGCCTTTGGGTAGCCTCTTCTTTCTAAGGTTGGCAAGTACTAGATCCCCAACCTTGAATTTCAAGTCCCCCCTGGTCTTATCAGCTTTGGTTTTATACTTCTCCACTTATTTTTGTAAAGTCTTATTGACTTGATCATGCAGCTCCTTCGTCTGCTCTACAAATGACTCTCCTTATGCACTCCTCTTGTCCCTCTAAATAAGATCCCTCAGCTCCAAAATCCCTCTAGGATTGACCCCATAAACTATCTCAAAGGGGCTCTTACCTGTACTCATATTAATGGATTCATTGTATGCAAATTCTGCCTGCCCTATGATATGATCCCAAGATTTTTCCATGTTGTTTGGTCAAACACCTCAACAAATTCCCAAGTGACCTATTCACTACTTCTATTTTCCCATCTGATTGTGGATGGTAGGCTGAGGAGAAAGACAAATTAGTTCCAAGCATCTTCCAAAGAGTTCTCCAGAAGTGACCCACAAACTTTGTGTCCCTGTCACTGACAATATTCAAAGGTAAACCATGGATTCTTACAATATCCCTAAACAATAGCCCTGCAATTTGAGAGGCGTCATTGGTCTTCTTCCATGGAATGAAGTGTGACATCTTCCTGAAATGGTCCACCACCACAAACACATTGTTATGTCCCCTAGGTGTCTTTGGTAACCCCAAAACAAAATCCATACTAAGGCACTCCCAAGGCCTTTGGGGTATAGATAATGGTTGATACAACCCACTATTGTTGCTTTGTCCTTTTTCCCTCTGACAAATTTGACATTTTTCTACATATCTCCTCACATCTGACTGCATCTTAGGCCAATAGTAATGCCTATGTACCTACTCCAATGTTTTATCCACTCCAAAGAGGCCTCCCAAGCTCCCTTGGTGTTTCTCCTTCACAATGTTTTCCCTCATTGAGCACTGAGGTCTACATATAAGATGACCTTTGAACAATAGGCCTTCCTAAACCACAAACTCACTAAAATCCACCTTGAACCCCTGCTAAAACTTCACACAAGCTTCATAAGCTTCTTTTAAATCTTTATCTTCCTTGTAGAGGTCTTTCATATCATCCAATCCTACACTTTGTAGTTGTATCTCTTGGGTTGTGAGTGCTCTCCTACTAAGAGCATCTACAACCTTGTTTCTAACCCCTTTCTTATGCTTAATAACAAATGTATAAGCCTGCAATGATTCTACCCACTTCATGTGCCTCTGATTTAGTTTTTCTTGTCCATTTAGGAAAATTAGTGCATGATTATCAGTATATACCACAAACTCCCTAGGTAGTAGGTAGTGCCTCCACTTCTTGAGGGCTTGAACCATAACATATAACTCCAAATCATAGGTGGAGTACTTCTGTTTAACCTCATTCAACTTTTCTGAAAAGAAAGCCACAGGGTGTCCCTCTTGGCTCAACACTACTCCATAGCCAACTTGCTAGCATCACACTCTACCACAAAGAGTTGATTGAAATTAGGGAACCGAAGAGTAGGTAGTTCTGCAATTCTCTTCTTCAACATTTCAAACCCTTGGTTTGCTGCCACTGTCCATTCAAACTTACATTTGATTCCACCTTTATGGTGTTAAGTATAGGGGCACATACATGGCTGAAATTTCTTATAAATTTCCTATAGTAGGAGGCCAACCCATGGAAACTCCTAACATCCCCTATGGACCTAGGTTTAGGCCATTCCAAAATGGACTTAACTTTATTAGGGTCCATTTCCATACATCCATTAGCAACCACAAAACCAAGGTAAACTAGTTCAGTTTTGAGAAACTCACACTTTTCTTGATTTATCATCAACTTCTCTTGATGTAGCTTCCTTAAGACCATCTCCAAATGCTTCATGTGCTCCTCCTTGGACCTGCTAAAGATCAAAATATCATCAAGGTAAACTATTACAAACTTACCAATGTACTCTACTAGCACTTCATTCATGCCTCATGAATGTGCTAGGTGCATTACTTAGGCCAAAGGGAATTACTAGCCACTCATACAGACCCTCATTGGTCTTAAAAGTTGTCTTCCACTCATCTCCTGGCCTCACTTATCTGATGATACCCCGACTTCAAGTCCACCTTAGAAAAGTAACAAGATCCTCCAAGATTGTCCATCAAGTCTTCTATCGGGGGCATTGGGAACCTATATCTGATTGTGATCTTGTTTATAGCCTTGGAGTCCATACACATCCTCCATTTTCCATCCTTCTTAGGTGCAAGTACTATTGGCACAACACATGTGCTCAAACTCTTCCTTATTAACCCCTTATCCAACAAATCTTGGATCTGTTTTGCTATCTCTGCATTTTGGCTTGGTGTCATCTTATATGCTGCTTTGTTTGGCAAATTTTCTCTAGGAATGAGGTCAATCTAATGAATCACATCCCTCACAGGTGGTAAGGCACTTTTCAAACCATTATCTACTATGTCATGGTACTTTTCCAACAAATCTTGTATCTCTAGTGGTAAACAGACTTTCTCCTTAGTTTCCTCCTTTGGTTTGATCACTACTGTACAACAGACTCCTTTCTCCTTCTTCATGGCCTTTAGAAACTCTTTCCCACTCAATAACATCACACTTGTCCCCACATGATTCTCTTTATTGGGTTCTTGCAATGGATCCATTTGGAATTTCTTTCCTAGCTTGGTGATGACATAATTGTTCTTCTCTCCACCATGTATTGCTTTGACATCATACTTCCATGGACGTCCTAGGAGAAGATGGAATGCATCCATAGGAAGTATGTGACATAGGACCTTGTCCTTATATTCCCCAATCTCAAACTCAACCATTGTTTTCTCATCTACCACTATTTTTTGACCCTTGTTTAACCATGAAACCTTATAAGGTGTGGTATGAGGTATCCTTCTCAACTTCAATTTCTCCACCATCTTAGTGGACACTATATTCTCAGTGGATCCAGATTCCACTATAACCTTGAAAATCTTCCCATGAGACCTACAAGTTGTCTTGAATAAGTTCTTTCTTTGGGGTGGCTCTATGGTGTTAGGCACTTTCAACAGAGTTCTTCTTAACATCAAGTTCTCCCCATCCAATACTGGCCCTGCCTTGGATATGGGTGAAGTAACACTTTGGGTATCCTCCTCTTGAACTAACTGATTCCTTCTATCCCCCATTGAAGATGATGAAGCCTTCTCTGGACACCTGCCCATTGTGTGACCCACTTGGTTGCAATTATAAAACCTACCAGTGAAAATTGAATTAGATCTCCCTTGGGGTTGGAACCTACCTCTTGGTGGTCCTCTACCTCTATATCCTCCCCTTTGGAAAGATCCTCTATACTGGTTTCCTTCACTACTATCCATGAACTGACTATATTCTTGTCTATTAGGGCTCTCTCCTCTACCAAAGTTGCCCCTGCCTCTCTGAAAACCTCTATTATTTATGCCACCTCTTCCTCTTTGATGGAAGTCGTTCCTTCTTCTAGCCTTATCATGTGCTCTCAAAGCCAACTAGAAACACTTGTGCATACTGTCAGGAGCCATCATGTTAATCTCATCTTGTATCCCTTGCCTTAGCCCATTTAGATACCTTGCCACCTTCTCCATTTCATCTTCTTGTCTCCTAGCCGTTAGGCTTAGTTTATGGAACTCCTCTGTGTATGCACTCACTATCACCTCCTTCTGTCTTAAGTTCTACAACTTTTGGTACATTTGAATTTCATAATCAGTAGGCAAGAATTGTGCCCTCAATCTGATTTTCATCCTCTCCCAAGAAACAATATTTTTCTTTCCACTATTCACTCTTTCATCCTGCATCATGTTCCACCACACCAATACAGATCCCTTGAGTCTAGCCTTAGCATAGCTAACCCTCTTCTCCTCTGAGATTTCTTTGTGATCAAAATGGTTGTCAATGACTTCAAGCCAATCTAACAACTCTTCTCCATTCAGGATACCACAGTAATATGGTATGTGTTCCATGATATCCTTTTTGAAATATTTGAAGGCATATAAGAATACCTTTTGTTCTTTGTCTATCTCAGTTTCTTTCCCTTTGTTTGATGACTCTTCTATCTGACTTTCATCTCCATCACTTTCATCTCCCCATTCTGTGATCTTCTGCTTGCTCTTTGTCTCAGACACATTAGCCTTCTCCAAGAGGCCTTGAAAAAATTCTACTATGGCATCCCTACTCATTTCCTTAGGAGGCATGCTATCAACCTCTTAACTCTCCTCCCCTTTAGACATACACAATCTTCAAGCTATTCCGGCTCGGATACCACTCTGATGCAGAGGGTTTGACAACTAGTTCTCTTCTTCACTTTAAGGTATTTTTTTTGTGTCTAATCCAACCATCCCATGGTTTTTCTTTCTGGATCTTCTTCCAAATAGGATCTCCAAGACCCCCTCTACCAACTTATCCTCCAAGGTATAGTTGGTTTCAAGAAGATTCCAAAGTTACCAAGCTTAACTAGTCCAACTAGTTCCCAAAAATCCTAGTTTCTCCCACTAATCCTCCACCTAGTATGTCAACTCTCTGCCTAGGATCTTCCCACACATTCTCCAAGACTCTTAACATCCTTCTTGACCCATCCTAGGTCATTCTACACTCATCACAATACTCCAATTCCTCTTACCAATCCAATTGGTCACCAATTCACTAGGAGACCTAATTGCCTAATTCCTAGTAGGTCTGTTTTCACCGATTTTGGCCTAATGCTTCCAAAATTCCTAAATGACAACACAAACAAACTTAGAAATCTTCAAGACATCATTCAACCCTGTCAGAATCCAAAACCCTGACCTCTAATGGAACCCAAAACCCTACTTTCTTGCAGGCCCTAGATTATAGCCTATTAATTAGGCCTCTGGACCAGTGTACATGAGAAATTGCTAATCTTGTCTCCAATCTCTGATTCACCTCCAACCACCATTGAATCCTTTTGGGAGACTATCTAGTGCATCTAGAAATTCCACTAAGTCTTTCCCAAAAGGTCTTGGGTGCTCGTACAAAGTCTTTCTTCTCCCTGTCCTGGCTCACCTAGTTTCACCAGTCAGCCATAGGGATTCACTTTTGGCCTATGAAATCAAATGAAACAACCAAAAAGAAAACTACAAACCTATCTACAGACCCTAACCATAATATCCCCATGGTTTCAGACAAATCCACCGAAGGAATTTTAGGTTAGAGCCATTTCTAACTAGGTAGCACTGTTTTTGTATTTGTCAGACCAGTGACCTTCAAAAATGTGTAACTTAACTTCTACTGAACTTCAAAACAAACTACTTCATGTTGTAGACACTCGAAAATGGATAGGCTTGCAACTTTACATTAAAAATACTAATTTTCATCTATTGATTAATGGTTTTTAATCATTAATTAATCATCTATTTTCCTCTAAATTCATTCCTCAAATCATGTAATCAAATTCCCAAAATTAATTAAATAAATAATTTTATTTAATTAATTAACCTTAATTGATTAATTGCCATTAATTAATTAATTAAACTCAATTTCCTATAGTTTAAATTCAAATATTTAAACTTACTAATTAAATTCTTCCAATTAAATTAATTTAATTTCATTCAATAAAGCAATTCTAAATAAAAAGGAATTCAATTATCTCACATGTTGAAAACTTTAATTAAATAAATGAATTAAATATTCATTTATCTTCAAAGAGATAACTCTAATCAAATCACATGGGTTACTCCACCCATCTCTCCAGTCCACATGGGTAACTTCACCCACCTCTCCAGTCCACATGGGAAACTTCACCCACCTCTTCAGTTCAAAAAGGTAACTCACAATTAGCTCTTCAGTCAACCAAACTCTGTCTCCTCTTTACAAATTGAAGAGGTGGAGTTTACTAATGGCTTCTCCAGTTCCCTTTGATCTCAACCGTTCATCTCCCTATCTCTGGGATTGATCTCAATCATTCATTTCATCCCTAATTCCTATATAATAAATCCTTCATAACCATTTGAATGATCTAGGAATTCAAGCTCTCGTGCGCCATTACTATGTCACTTTGGTTCTAGCATTCAATCCATCTTGCGATCACACACACATTTCAATTAGAAAGTTCTCGACGCTTCTCAAGTCATAGATGTTGTCCACACCAATACTGAGCATCAAGAACAGTGTTTCAGAAGGAGTAGAGAGAGACAATAGAAGCTTCTAGCATTTTGGGGTTTGCATTCATTTGTTTTCCTTTCATTGATTGTATATTTTATTGGTTACGTTTTAAGTTATTTGTTTTAGTAGTTCTTGTGTGCTTGATTTGTATCATTGTAAAGCCTTTGCTACTAACCCTTGCCTTTGGAAAGCTTGGGAACCACAAATCATGAAAGGAAGCATACATTTTGGTGAACCCGACATGAATCAAACAGCTCGATTATCTCTTGTAGATGACAAACAGAATTGATCAACCACGACAGTACAGTCGCAAATCTAAAAATTTGTATTTTTTCGATATCTGTGTTATTTCATGATTGTTGGTATTTTGCCGCACTTGACGAAATTGTGGCGCAATCGACTGGTTTAATACTGCAATTGATTGTAGGTTTCCGCATTTCTTTTCTATCATCTTTTGGGTCTCTGTCTTTTCTATATTTTTCCGCAATTGATTTACTAGTACCACAATCAGAAGAATTGTACCGCAATTGACAGATCCAACTCGCAATTGACTGATCCAGACCGCAATTGAAAGTGTTTTGCCGCAATTGATATTTTTAGGCCGTAATCGCCTGTTATTTACCGCAATTGCTTGTGCATTACTGCAATCGCCTTCAAAATTTATCATCAGGGCCAAAATTCTTTATCTTGCAATCTAAAAATCTAATACTTTCTTTATTTTTTTGCAGGACGATGAGTTCCCACGAACAGGAAGGGTAAGTTGTTGGTGAGTATCATTCATTGTTTCAAAGTTACATATATTCTCATTTTGCAAAAATCCTTTTGATACTAACTTGTTTAAAAAAAGAAAACTAAAAGGAATTCACTTTTCGATTTGGGCTTAAAAAGAACAGTGTTTGTCAAACATCTCACATTTCAGATTTGGGCTTAAAATTGACGTGGGGACTAAAATTGAACAAGGCAAAAAATCTCTCAAATTGGTGCATTAAAATTGAACAAGCAATCAACACCTACTTTTGGGCTTAAAATTGAACACTTGTGCTTGTATGGTGGTGTAGCTTAGTTCACATTTCAAACTTTTGGAGCTTAATCGATTTACCTTGTGTCTTGAGTTTTGGGTGCACCTGCACAATCTGTTAGATTAAAAACCTTTATACTTTTTAGAAAGGCCTATCCGGGGAATGCGCTTCTTCCTCGAAGAATGACCTTAAATCGGTAATCCTTCCGATCAGTATTTAAACAAGGCGTGAACCAAAGTTACGTCTTATCTAGCCAAGCTCGGGCGAGGTGTGTTGGTGATGGTCTGGATCGGGTGAATATCCCTAAGGAGCTAGCGTGATCAACTAGGCTCTTAAGTGAATCACACACATACAAACGGATTGGATATATGCCACGGACCCTTACTACAACCTTTTTAATTAGAGGCCAACCCGATTTACCTCTAAACAGGTACCTTATTATAGTGCAAGGGGTTGCAGAATTTCCCCCCAAGATTCCCAACATATGTGTCCCACGGTATTTGTGTAGTGAAAGAGATTTTCACTCCACGACAACAATACCTGGAAATGGAAAAAACACAAGCACCTACATCATGGAACTTTGTGTCCTAGTAGTGTGACAATTATTGTGTGAGCTAACAGACATTCAAGCATTGGGCCTATAACATTGTATTCTGAAGCCATTGACCTAGATTAATCTGAATGTTCATTGTTGAGACCTCCTAATAACCTTGCAACTTGAAAAAGTTGTAGAACATAGACATTATCAGTCTTCATTCTTCAAAACACAGTTTCTATCGTGCTTGTTTCTTTGATCAGTTTCTAAAAACGCAAAACAAAACATCTAAACTATCAAAATGGGTCAAACACGTTAAAGTCTAGGGCTGTCAACATCAATTGTCTTGCAAATCAGAAGCATTATTCCAACAAAATATCAAAATTGTCAAGCAGTGATACCCATTTTTTAGTCTTTTTGAGATTGTTTCCCATTTACCGCAATTCCCCGCATTGTGCCACAATTTAAGAAAGTTTTCCGCAATTAACTTATTTATTGCCGCAATTGTCTTGTTTATTATTGCAATCGGTGATAATGTACCACAATCGACCATACACTTTACCGCAATCAGTGGAGTTTTGTCACACTTGACCAGAGATATTTTACACCTGTTTTAACCTAAAAACCTTGAGAGAACTCTTCATTTGGTGTCCAAAACTAGTGTCTATCCCAGGAAAATGCGAAGAACATTGTGTGAATCTCTAAACATTAAAGATCATCCCTTCTCTGTAAAGCACGATTATTGTCAAAAACATTGTTAGTTCGAAAGCTCAGACTCAAAATACCTTGATCTCGTCATATCAAACATCATCATCTTTATCAAAGTGACTTTTTCCAAGGCAAAGGTCGAAAAATCTTATCTTTTTATATCATCACCACTTTGAGATCAAGATATATCAAAATCTCTCCTTAGAATTACCCTTGTCCAAAACATAACTCAAACTTCCTTAGAGTGGATTTTCTTCCTTGTTTTCTTTATATCACTTGTTTTAGTTACAAAATCTAGACCACACTATGTCTCAAACACCTCATGGAGGGCCTTACACAAGGTCAAAGGCTAGAACACAACCTGATGAGTCATATATCAACAAATTCCCCGATTGGGAAATAAAGAGAGAAGACAACCCCTTTGTAAACACCAGTTCTACTCTATTCATTGAACAACCCCATGGGGCAGCTCTTTTCCAAAATGTCACAGAAGAGGATCTAGAGGATATAGAGAAAGATGCTTATTCCACACAAGTATTTGACATTGTTGTAGAGAGGAATCCCGAACGCTTCTTAGCCATGCTGATAAAGAAGGGAGTCAAAATCCCCGCTAAATTCAGTGTATAAACCATATGGCCTGAAAACCCTCTCGCAGGTCAAAACACTACTCAGCCTCCTTAGATACTGCATGTTGTCTCTCAAATCTTCCCACCATTGGTATTACCCACATTGACACAGACAATACCTAGTCAAACCAATGACACGAACCAGGCTAGCACATCTTCCACTCAAAGAATGACAGGCTTGCAACTGAGTGCATCTGTGGTTACTAGTATACTCCCACCTTCGGTCACATGGCCAGGGAAATCAAGCTCTCAAGCTATTCCTTCCATCACACCAAACACCAATTGTTCTAAAACTATGCCGCTACTGTAGTCAACTCGTACTAGTCTTGGGATCAACACCTCATGCCCAAAGGGATCCATCTCTGCAGGTATGAATTATAGTCAATGCCCGCCCAAGGCTACACCTTTGCCCATTTTGACATCAATCCAACGTCCACAACAGCAACCCCAGCTTCAGTTGCCTCAAAACCCACCTCTACAATAGCAACCCCAGCTTCAGTTGCCTCAAAACCCACCTTTGCAACAGCAATCCCAACTTCATTTGCCTCAAATCCAACCCCCACAATAACAACCCCAGCTTCAATTGCCTCAATTCCAACCTCAGCAACAGCAACCCTAGCTTCAACCCCAACTTCAGCAGCAGCAATATCAACCCCAGTTCCAATCACAATAGCAAATGCATCAAAACCCACCATGGGCTACTCATGTGCCCCCATTTCCAAATCACTCGATGGGAAATCAATATCAAGTCCCCAGGATGGAATCTTATGTTCCTACTCAAGGGACACAGAGGCACAGCCTCATACCCACTATAGCATAGATGAATGTCCTCACACACCAACCTGCATATAAAAATGGACATGTTAATGCAACAAATGCAAACCCTTCAAACCCAAATGATGGATATGCAAAATCAAGGGCAAACTAAATCCTACATCATAGAGGATTTATACCCATACCCCTTTGACCATTCTCTCCACATGTCTCCTTTCCCAAATCACTTCTCGGTACTAAAATTCGACAAATATAGGGGCAATACTAACCCTATTGAACCGAGAGTTTTTTTCTAGTTGCGATGAAGTCATCCATGATGAAACATATTTAATGCAACTATTCCCACAAAGCTTGGTCGGACCAGCAATGGAACGGTTCTCGCATTTACCTCATGGCATTCAGTCTTGGGGTGAACTAGCTGAAAAGTTCATAGCTCACTTCCATCATAACATCGAGTGCAAGGTCAGCATCAAGGACCTTTGCAATATCAAACAGAAGGATGGAGAGTCTTTTGTGAAGTTCCTACAGAGATGGAGGAATACAACAAAGCACATAACATATAATGTGCCCGAACAAGACCTAATAGTCATGTTTGTTGACATCTAATTCCAGATATGTCATTCACAACAAAATTATAGTTAGCTCCAAACTTCACACAACTCATCAAACGAGGAGTTCATTGTGAGCAGAACTTAGTCAAATGAGGAATCCTTGCAGATCCAACACAAATGAATACAAACAAAAATGCAACGGACAAAGCTAAGTGGTGGAACAAAAACAAAAATTTCACTAGTGATGGTGTCATTTATGTGAAGACAGTCAACTATGCACAACCCAAGGTTTCACTGCAAGGCGCACCTATGGCCAACCAAAAACCCACAAGGCCCACTCAACAAGCATACACCCAAAACCAACCTCCTCCTATACAAGCAGTTGTTGTGTCAAACAGTCAACAACATAATCAATGCAGACCACGGTTTCAATTCCAGCACCGAGATTTCACAGCATTAGGAGAGCCCATAGAATCAGCTTTACGCAAGTTGATACAATCAAACACTATCACTCTCCTAGAAATCAGGGACTTTGAACAGGATGCAAACAAACCAAGGTGGTATAATGACAAGGACTTCTACAAGTTTCATCAGGTGAAAGGGCATAAAACATCTAACTGTTACTGATTGAAACATGCTATCCAAGACCTGATTGACACAGGGGCCATCGATGTGACAAATACCCAAACCAAAAGCACAACTAATCAGACTATCTTCAACGATACCTTTCATGATCACAACAAGGGAAAAGCCTCCGGGTTTGGTGGACATGCAAAACAAGTTAACTATACATATCCCAATAGTGATAATGTTATCAATTGCCTCAATCCTTCAGATAGGCATGTGGCTACTATCACTATCAAAGACCAAGGTAATAAATGTGCTATAACAATGTGTCACACCAGAGTCATCTTTCAAGGAGTACCATCCTCATCTACTGTATCTACCAATCCTAAAGCAAACTTAGATCCACAACCAAGCATAGTGGATCAACTAAAGAACATAGCTACCCAGATCTCCATGTTTGACCTATTGCGCATATCTCCATAGCATAGACTAGCACTTGACCAAGCCCTTCAGAATGCAACTATCCAAAGGGACATAACACCCAAGAGATTCCAAATGATGGTTAACCATATAGCTGCTAACAAACATGCCACATTCACGGACCGTGATGTGCCGCCGCATAAACCCTTGCATAATGATCTTTTGCACTTACTTGTCCAGGTCCACAAAAGCGTTATCCATAGGGTTCTTGTTGATGGTGGAGCTGGGTTAAACATTTGTACTCTAAAGTTAATCAAGCAACTAGGCTATTTAGAATCAAGCATTTATGTCATAAAGAGGATAAATATCAGAGCTTATGATGAAGAGGAAAGGTCGTCTAAAGGTATTATCATTCTACCTGTCTATATCGGTCCAGTGGTAAAAAACACTCCCTTCCAGATCCTAAACCTTAAGTTGGGATACATCATGCTACTAGGGAGACCCTAGATACATGAAATGCAAGTCGTACCTTCGACGTACCATCAATGCATCAAGTTCCCACACTAGGGAGAGAGAATCATCATAGAGGGAGATCCCAATCCTTTCCAAGACCTTAATGCGGTCCAAACTAGCACTGATAACCAGGTACCCTCAAACCAAGATGCAAGCATCCCATCCTCTTCAGATTCAAATCCTAAGGATGTCACACAAATAGCAGGAAAGATAGCCATTAACCAAGACACAAGTATTCCCTCCTCTTCAGATTCAAATCCTAAGGATGTCACACAGAAAGCGGGAAAAACATCCATCAATGACAAAGGCTGTGGTGAGTACAGATATGAAAAGGCTTTCACCATCATGCACATGCCTCAGAGCCCAAGAACTTATGGCATGCCACAACCTGTTATCATAACATAAACTCCATAGCCTATTTTATTCAGATGACCACCTTCGTCAAATGGGGAGACATAGCAGAAGAAAAGCCATTTGAACAAGATATCAGTACATGGTTATATCAAGACCCACAAGAGACAATCTGACAAACCCTACCCCTGTCAAACTATGGTAATGCTTATACAATGTTACAAAGATTCAAGTATGATGGTGCAACCGGCCTGGGGGAAAGACAACAAGGCATAATGGAATTGTCTCTCCTGCCAACCCAGAGAAACAAGAGAGGGTTAGGCTATGGGAAACAAAGAGCCAGTCCTATAATCCAAGACATCCAAGTTGATCAGGAACAAATAGCAGAGATGCACCGGGGGCACAACACAGAACATGTCTTGATAAGCAACATACTAGCACAATTGTTTCCCGCTGAAGAGGGAACCACACAAACCTGAATAGACCTCCACATAGCAATCGATGATAATGAAGGAACTAAGACATCTGACGAGCGTTCTATTGAGACGGACCCCCATGAGTATGAGTGGAGATCCCTTCATGACTCTAAACTGTCAATCCCAGATTATTCCCCTCGGTCAGACACTATCATAAACCTAGAAGACTTATTTGACCAACTATCCATTGCCGAACAACCCTGCATAGATAAGCATGCCATTTATCAAACCTCAAGTGGTGCATCCACATTACAGTCTAGTTTTGTAGGAACCATATCTGTAGTCCCTTTCAATCAACTAGAGTCAAACAACCATGAAAGTATCTATCTTGTACACTTAGAGCTAATAGTGGGATCAACAAGGACCCCCTAATTTAGATGTCTTCGAGAATGATGAGGCTATTGCTGATTTCATGGGACTTAGGGAAGGCATTCCATCAGGAGACCACAAGGCAAGATTCTCCATTAACCTCGACAGAGTGGCATATTTCGGGGAGGCAGCTCCTCTTTCCAGTCCACAAAAGAAAAAAAGAAAAAAAAGAAAAAAATGATTTTAAGCTAAAACAAGACGCACCTTCTAGCGAAAACCTCACCGAGGCACTAGAAGATGGAAAGAAGGAACTCCTCCCCTTGACAGAGGAAAAATTGGCATTACTAGCAGAAGAAATAGAGGAAGTCAATTTGGGAGATGACAAGAACCCAAAGAACATCTATTTGGCAAAATCACTCACCCCTGAGGAGAGAGAATAGTTTATCAGCTTATTTAAAGAAAGGATGATCAATTTTGCATAGTCCTACTTGGATATGCCAGGGTTAGATCCAGAGCTAGTACTACACCATCTCTCGTTGCTACCCAACACTAAACGTGTCAAGAAGAAGCTGAGAAAGATGCATCCCCATGTTGCATTGCTAGTCAAGGTAGAGTTGAAAAAGCTCCTAGATGCCAAGTTCATAAGACCAATACCATACGTAGACTAGATATCTAACTTGGTGCCAGTTACAAAGCATAGTGGTCAGATATAGATTTTCACAGACTTCAGAGATCTCAACATAGCTTGTCCCAAGGATGACTTTCCCTAACCCAACATTGATATGATAGTAGATCTAACTGCTGGACATCAAATTCTATCACTCATGGATGGCTTTTCAGGGTATAATTAGATAAGGATCACGCAACATAAAATAGCTTTCACATGTCCTTGGGGCACTTACTATTGGAACGTCATGCCATTTGGTCTCAAGAATGCTGGCGCGACATATCAAAGGGCTATGACAACTATATTTCATGATCTCATCCACAAAACAATGGAAGACTATGTGGATGACATACTAGCCAAGTCAATGCTTCACAAGGATCATCTACAAGTATTGGGACCAATCTTTGACAGAATGCAAGAATTCAAGGTCCGTCTAAGCCCAAAGAAATGTGCATTTGGTGTCACAGTAGGAAAGCTACTGGGGTTCATAGTGTCACATAGAGGCATCGAAGTAGACCCAGAGAAAGTCAAAGAAATATTGGACATGCCTCCACCATCGAACCTGAGGCAACTAAGAGGGTTACAAGGAAGGCACCAATCAATTAGGCGCTTCATAGCTCAACTAGCAGACAAGTGCCACCCATTCCAACATCTACTGCACAAAGACATCAAATTCATATGGACCGAGTAATGCGAACAAGAATTCCAAATATTCAAGGGCTACCTCCTCAAGTCTCCTATATTGGTACCACCAGTCAGAGGTAGATCATTGCTTCTGTATATCTCAGCAACAGATTAAACATTAGGTGTACTCTTGGCACAACATGATGAAGTAGGTAAAGAAAGGGCAATCTACTATCTAAGTAGAACATTGGTTGGATATGAGCTCAACTATACACCAATTGAAAAGTTATGCCTTGCAGTTGTCTTCACTTCCTAGAAGCGGAGACATTATATGTTGAGTCACCAAACAAAGTTGATCGCACATATTGATCCTTTAAAGTACCTCCTAAGCAAAGCAGTGCTCACCGGACGACTTGCAAAGTGGGTAATGATCTTAAGTGAGTTTGAAATTGAGTACGTAGACAGAAAGGCCATCAAAGGGCAAGTGATCACGGATCAACTAGAAGAGGCACCCATTCAGGACCATCAGCCTATTATTTCTGACTTTCCTGACGAATCTATTATGACACTACAACCAGTGATTGAGGTATGGCAACTCTATTTTGATGGGTCATGCATGAACCATGGTGTGGGGGAAGGGATAATGCTTATCACTCCAGATCATGATACAATTCCAAAGTCTTTCAGACTCAACTTCCCATGCACAAACAACATAGCAGAATATGAAGCACTGGTCATCAGTCTAAATATAGAAATTCAATGGAGAACCAAGAACCTTAAGGTCTTTGGAGACTTGTAGTTGGTCATCAATCAAGTCAACAATGATTATACTACCAAAGATGAGAAGCTCATACCATACAGAGCACAGATGGAAACACTACGCGCCAAGTTCTATTACATCTTCTTCAAGCAAGTCCCACGAGCATAGAACAAAGTTGCAGACACGATGGCTACCATAACATCATTGATTGATATGCCAGGCAAGGAAACAAGATTCCAGTTTCTAGTAGAGAAACTCTTGGTGCCATCACATCAAGCATCCATCATAGAATCAGCATGCGTCCTTGTTGGCCCTGAAAACCCATGGTACCAAGATGTCTATAACTACTTCCAAAACAATGTCTTACCTCCCAACTTTTCTAGGAAGTAGAGAAAGTCCCTCATCTACCAAGCTTCTAAGTATACCATCCTCTCAACTACTTTACATAGACGAATTCTAGACAGAATGCTACTATGATGTCTCAGTTCCACGGAATCCTAGAGAGCTCTGCACGAGGTACATGAAGGAATTTGTGGAACCCACGAAGGTGCCAACAACTTAGCTAAGAAGATCATCCACATGGGACACTATTGGCCCACAATAGAGATAGATGCACACAAACATGTACAAAGGTGTAGACAGTGTCAGATTCATGGAGACCTCATCCATACACTAGACCAAGAACTAAATCCTATCACATCACCATTGCCATTTTCCATGTGGGAATTTGACCTAGTGGGAAAAATTACACCTTCTTCAGCAAATGGACAGAAATACATCATAGCAGCAACAAAGTACTTCACCAAGTGGGTGGAAGCAATTCCTCTCACTTACATAATTGGAAAGCAAATAGCAATGTTCATACTTAACCACATTATTTGTCGATACGGGATCCCTCAAACTATCCTGACAGATCATGATATACCTTTCCAAAACAAGGATGTTGAAGAGCTATGTGAACAATTCCATATCAAGAAAGGGTTCTCCTCATTTTATTATCCTTAAGGGATTGACCAAGACGAAGCTACAAACAAGACAATCTTGAAAATCTTGAAGAAAATAGTGAATGAATTAGGGTGAGACTAGCATTTACAGCTTAGTCCCGCATTATGGGCATACAAAACTAGTGTGAGAACACCTACAGGAGCCACTCCTTTCTCCCGAGTCTATGGATTAGAGGTGGTATTACCCCTCGAAGTGGAAATCCCATCCCTAAGGATATCTTTGAAGAACCTGATTACAGATGAGGACTACAGAGTAGCAATGCTCAATGAACTGGAGTTACTAGATGAAAGAAGACAACATGCCTTCAACCACTTACAAGGCTATCAGAATCTCCTTAGAAGAAACTATCACAAGAAGGTGAAACCATGAAAATTTGAGGTAGAAGACCTTGTCCTCATGGAAAATCAAAAGAACCAAGCAGAAAGAGTCAAACCTGAAAAGTTTGAGCCTAACTGGCTAGGCCCATTTGTCATTATCAGCTCTACTCAGAGTGGGGCATTCATACTGGGAACACCAGAAGGAGATCAGCTCCCTAGATACATCAACAACATGCACCTCAAGAGGTTCTACCCTTGAGGTCTCTATGGTTAAGGCACCTATCTACATATCCAGAAAATACCAAAAAAATCAAAAAATACAAAATGTTACCTTGGTGAAAACCTGGCAAACAGGCGCCTTGGAGACAACAAAAAGAATCAAAAAAGAAAAAAAATTAAAGAGAAAAAAAATCCCTCTCTTAGTGAAAACCTGGCAAACATGTGCTATTGAGTAGGTACCTTGGTGAAAACCTAGCAAACAGATGCCAAGTGTTCAAATTCAGCTTCACCATCAATGAACTCCAAGAGCTCATGATGCTATCCAGATGGACTCTAGGGGTGTAGGAGTTCAATCTTGTTTGCTTTGGATTTCCCTTTCAAAATCAAGAGCTCGCAGTGTTATCCAGATGGACTCTAGGTGCATAGGAGTTCTATCTTGATATCCTTGTTGCATTTTCTTCAGAGGACAAAGCGGTATCCAGATGGTCAATATCTGGGTGCTTTTGGCTCTCTTTCTTTTCAAACAGGGAACATAGTTGAACCCAGATGGTCAATATTTGAGTGCACTAGGTTCTCTTTCTATTCAATCTCTCTACTCCTTCCACTATCAAGAGGTCGTGGCGGTATCCAGGGTATGTGATCTGGATACATTGGACTCTCTTCAGAATTTTGGAAAAAATAAAAAAAAAGATGCAATGATGACAAATATTGGAAACAGGGGCAGAAACTTGGGACACTCATCCTTTCTATCAAATCATATCTATCAAAAAATAAAAAAATTCCTTTCTATCATTCCATATCTATCAATCAATACTAGAGATCACATTCCAAACTAACTTCCTTCTAACTAACACATGCATTACTCAAAAATTTTGTACATGGTAAATTGCATTCATTTATTGCATAAAAAAAATCCAAAACATGTGCATAGTAGATCATATAATCAATACATCCATCATCAATAACATCATAACTAACATAGGAATGCATTCATCATCATCATATAGTGATTCACTTTTTCAACAAATTAATGCT
>MU227858.1:290753-310247 GCA_018584345.1 Thuja plicata
ATTAAATAATTAATTTTATTTAATTAATTAACCTTAATTGATTAATTACCATTAATTAATTAATTAAACTCAATTTCCTATAGTTTAAATTCAAATATTTAAACTTACTAATTAAATTATTCTAATTTAATTAATTTAATTTCATTCAATAAAGCAATTCTAAATAAAAAAGAATTCAATTATCTCACATGTTGAAAACTTTAATTAAATAAATGAATTAAATATTCGTTTATCTTCAAAGAGATAACTCCAATCAGATCACATGGGTTACTCCACCCATCTCTCTAGTCCACATGGGTAACTTCACCCACCTCTCCAGTCCACATGGGTAACTTCACCCACCTCTTCAGTTTAAAAAGGTAACTCACAATTAGCTCTTTAGTCAACCAAACTCTGTCTCCTCTTTACAAATTGAAGAGGTGGAGTTTACTGATGGCTTCTCCAGTTCCCTTTGATCTCAACCGTTCATCTCCCTATCTCTGGGATTGATCTCAGTCGTTCATTTCATCCCCAATTCCTATATAATAAACCCTTCATAACCATTTGAAGGATCCAGGATTTAAAGCTCTCGTGCACCATTACTATGTCAGTTTGGTTCTAGCATTCAAGCCATCTTGCGATCACACACACATTTCAATTAGAAAATTCTTAATGCTTCTCAAGTCATAGACGCTGCCCACACCAATACTGAGCATCAAGAATAGCATTTTGGAAGGAGTAGAGAGATAAAATAGAAGCTTCAAGCATTTTGGGGTTTGCATTCATTTGTTTTCCTTTCATTGCTTGTATATTTTATTGGTTATGTTTTAAGTTATTCATTTTAGTAGTTCTTGTGTGCTTGATTTGTATCATTGTAAATCCTTTGCTACTAACCCTTTCCTTTGGAAAGCTTGGGAACCATGAATCATGAAAGGAGGCGTAAAAATGCATAAGAAAGATGAAAGAGAATACTACACTATCATGGAGCCCGATCACCTCTACCAATCTGTACACAGCCGTACAGAAACAAAGACATAGTGTAGATTACACAAAAGAGGATACATACATCCATACTAAGGTGTCAGAATTAAGTGTTTCACTTCAAAATCTCATTAACCCCTTCAAAGCATCGAAACCATTCTCATATACTGAGCATGGGGTAGTTACATCAGTTTTAACTAAATTTTGTCAAATCTTGCAAAAGTTGCTCGAGCAACTTTCAAAGTTGCTAGCAACATTTTGTCATTTTGAGCAATTTGACCTTGGCAGTCAACTCAATGATGGATGTTGACCTCTAAGACCCCAACTAGGATGAGTAGGGTCTTAAAACTACCTCTCGCTCATATTACCCCAAAATAGCAACGTTTCACAAATTGAAGCCAAAGTGTCCTAAAACACTCAATCGACACTAAGGACCTACAAACATGAAGTAAACTAACATTGTATCCAACCCTTTGGATATTATTCTAACACACACCTAAATACCTACAACAACCCAAAACAACACCAAAACAAGAAATAAGGAGGTCCCCTGCACCAAGGAGGGAGAAAGAGGTAAAATAGTTGTACATAAGAACATCAATTAGACCATTACTTGACTTGTTCTTGTCGTTGTTGTATGCTTGAACAAAAGAAAGGAATACATATAATGCCAATATGGTGAACAGAGTTGTGAAACCTTTTATTTCATGACCGACCACCAATTTAAGTTGAGCATTTTAAAGTGAAAGAAACACAAAATAGAAGTGAATTTCATTTATGTCTTTGCCTATTACATAAGACCTTAATTTCTATCTAACAAAAATAGAACTACAAACCATTGTGCGAAACAATGGAGACTTACTATAGTGTGGTAGTTTAAAATATTGCAATTATCAGTCATATCACAAAGTGTTTGTTATGTGAAAGATTGAAATGCATTCAGAATGGAAGACTTGTATCTGTCTAGGAAACATAAATAAATATCTTTGAAAGCCTGTGAAATATTGATTTGAAGAGCATCAAAGGCCTATTTAATGTTCAAGTAAATATTGCAGGCAACCACTTAATTTGCAAAGCAATATATATGTCAAATGCCATAGAAAGTCCAAATTAGAGCACAATGTTAATGGTGAACGTAGAAATCTGAAAAAAATTCCATTAACTTTGGTAGTCAAACATATTTCCTGTACATGTATATGTTTTCTTTGGGGACAAAAAACTGCTATATACATAGGCGTTGCAAGATGAACGAGTGCTTCCATTTTTCTCGATCCTATCTATATTTTTTATTCCAACTAAGTAGCGTGGCCATATTTGGCTCATTGGAAAAACAATAACAAATCACATATTTGAATATATTCAAAGTGGCATTTGTTTTGGGAAGAGACAAGCCAAACTAATAAAAGAGAAAAATAACAAATGTACTACTTTTTGTAGCATGTTCTTAAAATCAGAGAAGCCTGTCTAGAATTTCTTATCGTTGAGTGACCCTCTTGGAATGTCACTGAGAACTTTAACATCAAATACCAGAGATCAAATTTGAAATGAAATCAAGTCTATTCAGGATTTAGTTGTCAAATAATCAATATTGAAAATGTGGATTTTCTTTGAATTATAAAATTCTTAAATCTACGAGGATATTATAAAGTTTACCCATTTGATATGTTACTTAAACCATTCAAACTAGAAAATTAAAAATTTTACCTCTCAATTTATCTAGAAATATTAATTTTACTATTTAGAGGCCATTTCATTAATGCTAATATCATGTAAGATAACAACAATGACAAAATAAAGTAAACACAATTAAAGGGTAAATGTCCCAAAATATGTGAGAAGATTGAATGAAGAATCTTACTATGTACTTAATTGTACCAAATTAACCAAAATAATAATAAAAATTGAATGAACAAATATATAGAATGAGAAACACTACAGAAATAAATTTATGAACTATGTGACCTGTAGGAAATCAAAAAGGAAAATAAATCAACGTATATTTAATAAAATATTGTATCCTCGTAGAATTGAAAAACAAGCAGGGCAATGCACCATAGTATAAGCCTAAAAGTAGGAGCTTTAAGCAAACATATAATTTATTTACATTAAATATTTTTTTATTTTTTTTAAAAAGGTGGACTGAGCCACTTAATATAATATACATTTTCAAAAAAAAAATTCTGGTTCAAAGGGCTCTCAGAGGAAAAAACCAGTAAGAAAACCTCTAGTCCTTGCCCATATACAAAAAAGTATATACATCATCACCTAAATCTACCCGCCCCCCAACCCAAGCCATAAGCTAAAGACAATTATGCTTCCCACAAATCACTTTTCCCAACCCATACATAGAGAATAATACATATTAGGCCAAAGGCCACGTACAATATCAAAACATGATAATATCAGTTTCTATAAAAATGCCTTGAGATGCACAAAGAGGATCTCCACAAAGAGGATATGTTGATTGTAGATATCAAATATGCAGGTAGAGCTCTGAATCCCAAAAAAATGTCACAAGAGCCAAGCTAGGATTATTCTTTCATAAAAGTTGTAGAAGACTCCCCTAATAACAATATTAAATATTATGTATAATAATAATATTATTAATATTAATTATATATTTCTCTATAAATATTTATATCAAATATTATTATAATAATAAATTTAAATAATGTAAAAGATAATATGAAGTTAATATGCACATCCCAAACAGAGTGCATGTCTTCCACTTTTTTTAAGGTGTCATCTACATAGCAGCTGTAAAATATGAGTTTCCTCGCACCAAATACAAGTGTCCAAGCTAACACATCTTCTTGGCCAGATCTAACCAGCCTCTAAAGATTAATGCATGCATCTTGGAAAAAGAGAAATATAATGTGTGTGTGGTAATAAAGTATATCTAGCTATTAGTGGTTGTTTGGACGCATGGAACAATAAGGAGAATCATGACATTCACTGAACAGTTCAAGTTCATTGTCATACCTTTTTTTTTTTCTCCTCACAATGCACAGGCAAATTATTAGAGAATGCTAGCGGGAGGGAGGGGAATTTGGTAAAACGCTTGCCAATTTTCCATTTTACTTCATGTGGGTGTTCGAAATGAAATAAATTTCTCTGGTTGGTCTCAGGTTAACAAAGTATAGACCTGGTGTATGGAGGTGGAAGCATTGGGCTCATGGGTCTGGTATCACAAGCAGTCTATAATGGCAGCGATTATGTTTTAGGATAAATAAAGCTCCTAATTCATGCTATGGGAAAATTCAAGTAAAATTATGCAAGCTTTTCTGGTCTGTTATTTTGAAAAGCCTAACAGAGGTCACCTTATGTTTTTGTCTCTTTGTCACAGGTTCATACCCAAGATGCTCGTTTCTAGAGAGGTAAAGAAAAATGATGATTCTTGCCTGATATTTTGCGGGGTCTTTTTTGTAGCCAGGTTATCTATTATGGTTAATGGTAAGAATTCGTCTCTTGACTTCTTCAATTTTGTGTTAATTTAAATATTATAGCTAATATTCTATTGATTTTGCATAGATTTGATATCCTATAAGTTGATTTTCTTTGTCTATTCTGGGTTGTTAGGGAATAGTTCATATTTGTAGTGTTGCGTCCTCAACTTTTTCTAAAATTTAGGTACAAAATAAGGGATTAAAAGTATTTAGAATAATTTTCTTAGAATATCATAATAGATCATGATTCACAGCATATCTCTCTACAAGTGCTTCAATCCATTAACAATAATTGATATAATCTAAATTAATTTAGTTTCTAACTTTGTACAATTTTTTAAAAACTCAGCATAAATCATGGCAAAATACAAATTATGTCATGCAATTAAGAATACTAGTGAAAAATATTGAGCAAGAGAAAAATTCTTTTAAAATGGGATGAATCAACAAAATGAATCTTTTTGTAGATGCTAATTCAATCTATTCACAAAAAATGAAAAGTAGATGCTTTTTGGAATCTAAGAATTTCGTTCTTGCTGAGATAAATTAGAGTTAATTTAAAGACTCTATGGATAAGTATGTTGTTACACATGCATCTATTCCAGCAGGGTATGTAATAGCATTTTCATGTAAATTCATGTTGTTAGTGGAAGACGCTGACAAGGGAAATTGAAGTCCAAAATCCCTTTTTTGTCCAAATGCAACTGCTCAATTATGCATAATTTGCAACGCATAATATACTTTTTAAAGTGATTATAGCATTATAACAATTACAGCAGACAATAGGTTCCTTAACTAAGTTACACTATGGTTTACATTTTCTACATGATATGGTATATTGAAAGCAATATTTTATGCCAAAACATTTTGTCTTTAATATGAATAATATACTAATAATAAGTACTTGATGAAAGGAAGCTTACGAACAATGACTAGATATATGTTTTAATGCTATTTTGAAAAAAAATATTAATTCGTATTATAGATTTGAAAAATTTTAAATCTATTTTACTAAAGGTTCATATTTGAAGTTTTCAATTTCCTTGTTTTTTAGTACACTGGAAAATTTCTGTAATTTGCAATTTGTGGATTGTTTTATGTTTGGTTGAGTAATGGAACATTGTCTACCTAGCAGGACTGTATTTACTGGTCAGATTATAGTTGTATCTCTATTTTTGAGCTAAATGTGCAATTCCTTTCCTCTTTATATGATCTATTCAACTTGAAAATGCTTTTATGTTGAATCATCTTAAGATTAAGTTGTCACATTTTCTTCCTTAATGCCATCAAAATTTTATATCTTGAAATGTTAACAAATGATGATAATTCACTTGGAAGTCATGAGCTAAAGAAATCCTCCTGTCATATTATACTTATAGACCCATGATACTTTCCTCCCAATACCATTGCCTACTTTGCTAAAAATGTCTCTTATATACATGATAATGACATCTAATGGGGGCACTCTTACAAAAAATGGAGAAAAATTGTTAACAAATTCACAGGTAGTTACAAAATAGGAACTCTGTTGTTTGATGGCAATTCTTTTAATGTTAAGAAATCATTATTATAATATTTTGAATCTTCCTGTCCTATTTTATTTATTTAGATTTTATATGGACCATTTCCCTCTGAATGTCAGATAGATAATTTTCACCAAAATGATACACATACAAATGTTACATGTAAAAGAAGACAGTATTGAGCAAATTTAGGCAAATTGTTATCACTTGATTGTGCAAAAATTTATCAAGTAAACATTACTTCTGACCCTAATACAATATTACAGACAATTCCAGATTTTAAAAAAAAATCTACTGAATTTTTTTTAGTCAAAAGTGTAGGAAAGAAAGACCATATTGAAGATTTAAAAAGGCAAACCAAATTGAACTAGAGTTCCCAAAATTGCTTCATGTTTCAAAATTAAAAATATGGGCCTCTGTCAATAAATCCTAAAACGTCATTGTGGTTAAAAAGCTTCCATGGATACAAATGTACAACTGACATTGTGGATTATATCTATCTTGAGATAGTTCTCAGGAAAAGCTTATATTGTCGACTGTATTTGTACTGTTAGGTCTAATTTGATAATTGTCTTTGCAAAATTGCCTGTAACATTTGATAAGGGTGCAACTGTCAAGGGATTTTCCATGGCAAGAGTAAAAAATTATTATATAGAAAAATGAGATAAAGGATATAGTGAATAAATAGATCTGAATATTAGTATGTAAAAATATTGATAAGAGTTTAGTTTTGAAGGTATTTTGTACGATAGGAATGAGAATATATGATTAATATAAGAAAAAGAAAAAAAAGATAAAGGAAAAAACTAGACCTAGATATTATTATATTGAAATTTGATAAGGGTGCAGCTATGAAGATATTCTTTGTGGCAGAAATAAGAAAATGCGCATATTTTCCATAAAAGATTATAAACAAAATATGGTTTTAAAAATAAATTACATAAAGTTTTTAGAGAATAAGAAAATGCAATTTTCTTTCTACAAGGAAAGAAATATAAAAGTGAGTGTAAATTATAAATTTTAACCCTTTTTTGTCCAATGGGTGAGGTCTAGTCTTTCTCACTTGCAGAATGTAGCATTGTGTTCTGGATTTAGGGAAAACTGGAAGATCGATATCTTCTAGTATGGAAATCCCAGGCCTCTAATGCATGCCAAGTTACCCTAGAAATATGGCAAAAACCTCTACTAAGACCTCGTGAAAAGCACAATACTTACCTTGTAGGCCTTCAAAGAAGGCAAAAAAATCCCTCACAACAACACTCTTATGAAAAAATGATAAATTATCACAAAGCATACTTGTAGTTCCATTCAAAAGGTAAATGAAGCAGAACCCAACTCAATTGACAATAGCTTGACGTGAAAGTAAGAGGACTGGTTGTCAAAAAAGAAAAGCTTTTGGTGGATCTGCGGCTGCTACTCCTTTTGCAACAGAGAGATGGTCGAAGGATTTTGTAGAACTGAAACACCCAAAAAATCTCAAAGTTTGCAAAAATAAAACGCTCACCATGCGCTTGTAGTGCTACTAACAATAATTTTAATAATGCATATAGGAGTACAGCTGGACTCATAAATAGCATTTAAGAAGAATGTACTTCAAACAATAATTGCAATACTTGTTGACGAATTTTTCTATTTTTCTAATTAAATGTTTGAAATATTATTTTTCTTCCTACCAAAATTACTGACAACCAATAAAAAAATCAATAAATAGTATTATTATAAAATTTTAAATATGTCAAAATTATAAAACTACAAGACAAACAACTAAAGTCCAAAAATACTCAAATTTGATTGGTCTGTTAAAAAAATAATTGCACATAACGGATGCAGTAGTATCTTGCCGTAGGCAGGAACTAATAATGTTGTTTCACTCCATTTCTCAAACAAAAAAAAAAAAACATGAATGAAATTCATTCAAGGAATAAATTTTTCGTGTCCAAGATTTATTGTAATTTACTTAGTTGAATAGGTTATAAACTTAACCATCCCAGTTCTTTGTTGAAAAATGAAACATGCCCCAAAAAATGTTTTACAAATCTGAACCACGATTTCATCCACAATTTTAATGAAAAGCACACAATTTTTTCAAGAAATTGTAAAGTCTCTACAAGTAGCTAAGGTTTCAAGCAAAACCAAATAGGTGGGATTTGACAGGTATACAAAAAGGAAGAACTGTAGATTTAATAGTTGAGCTCAAAATGCACACAATGCAAAGAGTATAAATAAATTAAGAATATATAAATATGAAAAATTCCAAATATTTCTCAAAATCTTTTTAAATTTCCATGTTCCCTTGCAATACATAAGTGTTAAAAAATTGAGGAAATTATTGTATGTAGCATGAATAACCTTATGTAGTCTTGATGAGATTTATTATTTAATCTTTTAAAAATTCTTTTTTAGATCTTTATCATACTAGTCAAAATTTTACTATTAATAAAATAATATAGCATATATCATTAATATTGATAAAACGTTTAAAATTTAAAATGAATATATAGATAAGTAGATTTTTTTAGGCTTTTTATTTTTATGACAAGAATGAGAAAGCCTGATGTCATTGTGTATACAAATGCATATAATATATAAGTAGTTTCTTTTAAGGCTTTTTATTTTTATGACATGGATAAGAAAGCATGATGCTATTCAAATTGAATTCTATTTTTTTAAATGATTAAACGTGAGTTGTAAAAAAACAAAAATCTAGATATAAATGGAACCTTTCTATATTTTTCTCTTTTACATTCATATCATTTTATGTTCTCAAATAAATTAAATTAAATTCTACTTTAAAATTTAAATTATTTAACTTGAATTATACTGCTGTATTTTCAAATGTTGTACATGTTTAGTTGTTTGTGTGTTGTAGCTATAAGAACCAAGGCTATTAAGATCTTCTTAAGATGGGGTTGTAATCACCTAAATTGGTCTAGTAAACTAAGAGCCCATAATCTTGATTAATTGGCCTAAAGCCCAATTAAAGGAATTTAAATACTAGGCCTAATTATGTGAGAGAATTCGATCAACCAAATTGCATAATTAAATCAATCTTTTAATCAATCATCAACTAAATCTCAAATCCTAGCATCAAGGCTATTAAATTGGTAAATCAAATTCACTTAATTAAAAGTCCTAACCCCCTTTTAATTAAGTGAACCCATTCAACACATTTGTGTAGACCCAAAATGCTAATTAAAAATGAATTAAAAGAAGGAAATTACTATTTCATCTCATCCACAACAAAACAAACACAATTTTGATCAATTGATGACTTCTCACATGGACTAAGCTCACATGGATTGAGGGAGAAAGAATCTCAACCTCTCTTAACAATGGAATCTTAACCATTCATTCTCATGGGATTCCTATAAAATAAGCTTCTCCTAACTCATCTCAACATGACACAATTTGCATAGTAGAGTTATAATGCTAAAATCATTCTAGGTTCTTAGTATGCATTGTTCTTAGCTTAACTTCTCAATCTTAGTTTGCTTTCATCATGTTATTTATAGTTTAACCTTGCATTTAGCTTCATTTCTAGCTTAGAATCTCAATCCCTAGTTTAGCATTTGCATGGTTAATCAAGATCTTGAAGCAAAGAATGCATTCGTTGCATCATGCTCACTTGAATCTTCTGTTTTAGGGCAGTCAAGTCACTAATCTATATGATTATGATCTAAGAGCAATTTCCATGGATTATACTCACCCTAAACAGGAAGCAATAAGTCAGTTTTAGTGGGTTATTTGATTATTTTGATTTGATTATCTTGTCACTAACCCCTAATATAATAATTTATTGAGTGTTGGTGTTGTGGGTTCAAGATCACTTTTACCCCACACATCTTTGGCGCCCTCTGTGGGTCTCAAATTTGAATTTCGGCCTCACTTTATGCTTAATGTTTTCATGATTTCTGAAACTCTGTAGAATTTTGTATGATCTGAGATAGTTTCTCATACGATAGTTTATCATTTTTACATTTGAAATTTATCGTATGAGTATCTTCTTTGCTAACATGCATCATTTCTACATGTGACTTTTGTCATACGACATTCAATCTTTCAAGGTTTTATCGCGTTCTTTAATGAGTTTTATCGTACGATAGGAAATATTTTATACTTTTATCATGTCCATTGCAGTTTATCATATGATTTTATTGGAAAGCTTGGGAACCACGAATCACAAAAGGAGACGTACAATGATGAAAAGCATTATTTGGGTTTTATTGTATAAAAAATATAGAGAAAATTCTAGGGTTTTGGAGACTTGATTTTTGGTTTCTAACCCTTGACTCTGCTTTGTTAGCTTTCTGGTTGCTTGGTTTTGCAGCATCACTAGTTTTTGCAGAACGCTTGTCAAAGGTTACCATTCGAACGTTTTGAGGAAACTAGTAAGTCATTTTTGGTTGCAGGATGATTTGTCAAAGATCATCAAATCAAGACTACTAATGGTTTCATTGTAGGTTGCCTACTTACATCAACTCAACATCATGTCTTCTTTAATGATTATTTAGGCACCTAACTAATTAAAATATTGCTTATTTGTGACTAGTCGTCCATTAGGGGAGTATGCTCTTTTCTCTTTTGAGAAAATCAGAAACCTAGAAGTGTTTAACTCTTCATATACAAGTTGTCTTAAGGTGAATGTATGTATTTTTGGTGTGTTTGGAAGACAAAAGGGTTGATTAGCAAATTATGCTTTATTCCCCTTTGAGGGAAAATTCAGAAATCCTGACCTCAATCTTTGCTATCCACTCCATTTTCATGCATTACCTTTAGAGGGCTTGTTGGTTGAGGAAACAAATCTCCCGAGAAAAACCCAAGTGGGGAACAAGAAAAGCCAACTACTTTTCCCCACTATAAAAAAATGCCTTCTTGAGATTAAAGTCTCAAAGGATGGCGGTATCTCATGCCTGGTCTTGTAGGGCTATAGGACTCAATCCTACTAGCGGGACTACATTGCCTTGTATGATTAACATGAGATATCACTAAATGGCTCCCCAAAATAGATACTTTAGTGTAGAAGCTACCCGGTTCACCCCTGAAAGTGTGATAATCCAAGTGCAAGGAGGATAGTAACCTCCCCAAGACACTCGCCATATCATGCCTTCCTGAGTGCTTGGATTCAACTACTACGATATTGTTAATCCATTGTGTGGTTGGCAGTGGTCGTATTCTGATTAGCTCTTGAAGTGTGCCTAAGTATGCAAGCGAGGTTTTTCACACTATGAGACCCACGGAGGGTTTTTTCAGCATTCCTCCTTTCATAATGAATTACTTGTCTCTTTATATAGACATGATTTCATCGTTCAATCTCCTTGTCTTTCTTGTTCTTGACATAGATTGCTTCTTGATCCGCAAATCCCGCCATGCATTGCTTTAATCTTTAAAGCATTGCTTTAATTTTATTCCATAGATTTCTCCTTGACAACTATGAATAAAACTCTTCTTTGCTTTATTTCAACTGATTGATGAAAATAAAGAAATCAATTAGTTAACTCTAAATATAGCTCCTGCCAGCTAAGTGTTTTGTCATTTTCTAACTCCAGTTAATTTTGGTCAAAGACTTCAATTGTGCTCAGTCAATGACTTCAGTTATGCTCTGACATCAACTTTAGTTCTGCTCGGTAATCACTGTAAACTGTCCTACTCGGTATACACTGTGAACTACTCGGTGTTCTCTGTCTGTCAGTGTTTACTGTCACTCGGTGTATACTGGCTTTTTATGTTTTACCGATAACATAAACTTTATCTCTTTGGTTTCTTGAAGTCTATGACAATATGTATATGACCAATCAGATTATATCAAGTTGACATCAATGACAATACAATACATTAACTTATTTAATGTCTTGCATTTACTTTCTACAGCTCGATAGTCATCAACTTATCATCTTCAAACATTCAATCAGTTATAGTTCATCATTTTTTAAATCTTTTTGAGTTTTATTATAGGCTTGCACATAAAAAATGAATATTTTATTCAAAGATTTTGTTTTATCCATAGCTTTAAATCATTTTTTTAAGTTTGATTTTTCAAAAAAAATTAATTTTTTGAATTGTTCAACATATCCATTTTTTTAATTATAAAAGATTCATTCTATTTTTGGTAAAAAAAATTTTGGATATAAGTTAGTTTGGTGGATAAGATTCATGATGTCATTGTATATTTAGGCCTCTCGACATAATAAAATAGTGTACCAATATTTAAGAAAAACAAACACTCTATACCACAATCTCAATTAAACTTAACCAAAGAAAACAAATTATATACTTATAGTTAGATGACAAATAAATGTAGACATCAAGTAAAATTCTTTGAAAATCTAATAATATACATGTGAGAATAAACCAATAGTTTCAATAAATAATTCAACATGAAATCTCAAAGAAATATGATCTCATAGAATATCATGATCACACAATATGTACAAAATACATTTTTGAAAGTCTTTATAAAATTTCAAGGAAATGCATATGATAATATAAAGACTTCATTTTACAATAAAAATTGTTTGATTAAATGTTATAATTAGTTTTATTATTTATTATTTTTAAACATGAATGAACAATTAAAAAAAGTAATGAAACTATCTTTTTTAAAGAATTCATCTTTATTTTTTACTACTTCCAAAATTTACATTAATGATCGAACCTTATACCCATAATATTTAAGTATTATTGATTTCCATACTTTCCATTTCAGAATTGGCTTTAACAACTAGATGTAGTAGGTGAATGGGAGCTGGATAATTTGGCTAAGAAAGTGATTAACATTATTTTCTTTCTGTGAAGTTTTAAATACTTTTCAAATGATAAATCTTGTCTAGTACTAAAATAAATTTGGTTTCACTATATCCAACTATCGTGTTTAAGGATTACAACATTAGTGTTATACAAATAATAAAACATATTTTACTCTTTACAAAATAACATAAATGTAAATATGTTAATTAATATAAAAGCATCCCTGTGCTATAAATCGTCTTCATAATAGTCGAAGTTGCTCAAAAAGACTATTATATGGAGATTTTCCTATGGACCTAATTCCTATTTGGGAACAATCTTCATAATGGTCAAGGTCATTAAATAAGGTTATTGCATGGATTTTCTCCTATAGGGCTAATCCATATTTGGGAACAAGAGCGTCCTCGATCTTGTCTTCCAACAAACCTCGCTAACATTAGAATTCACCTACAATTTAAAAGAAAAAAAATAGGTCAAGTGTTTTTTCTTTCTTTTGAAATAGCCTTTATTAATGACCATATTGTTTGTACTTCTGAGAATTGAAATGATGACTCACATTGGTAGTTTCTTCCCACTATAAAAAAAAAATGATTTCTCGAGTACAAACAAAAAAAATTACAATAACAATTGAAGCTATAGATCCATATTTTATCTTTGTGACATTAAATCAATCTAGAAACATCCACGTTGCATAGGCTATTCAAATCACTACAAATGCTACAACAAGAACACAACAACCAAATATGGTGTAAGATTTTTGGTGGTTGTGTTATGTTTGCAAACAATGTTGCATGGTTGAGCTTAGTTTAAGTAACATATTTTAACATTTGATTTGTTTGGGTGCTTTGTTTGAAATCACATTATGAAGTGGGTTCTATTGGGAAAACTAATGTGATTTGAATTGAGCCATCTAAGCAAGTCAAAGCCTAGAGTTTGTTGTTTAAGCTTGGTCCCACTAGTTGGTTCAAGTCATAGAATTGTCAATTGCTACTCTTCACTCAACTAATAGAACATCATAGGTTTCAAGCATTGTCATGAAATTCCAATCATTAAAATTTATAGTTAAAACCCTAGCAACATTTGGTGTTTTCTCCTCCCTCTCATGCTTGGATATTTCACCTTGAGAGCTTACAAGAGACAAAGACATATATGTTTTAGAACATTAATATTTATAGTTTTCTTTTTTTGGGGAAGAATCATTCATATAAAAAAAATTCTGCAAATCTCTCACTAGTTGGTTCAAGTCCAAGCATGCCAAATATTTTTAAATGACTTTTACGAAAAAAATAACAAGTTGTTTTTCTAATTATTGTCAATTATCATATCCATAGCATTGTTGATGTTAGTTTATTTAAATACTTTTATTTTCCTACAAAACATTCAACTTATGTTCATAGCCGAATGACTCAATGTGAGAAATATCCTTACCACATAATATCGAATAGGTCTAAGTCATAGCCCTCTACACATACACATGACTATATAACAATCAACAAAGAATCTTTGAAAAGCTATTTGATTTTATCCTTGCCCTCTCTCACGTCCATTTGATGACTTTTGTAGAAAATTTTGAGAAATAAAAACTAACATCTTTCACTAGGAAAAATAGAAACTATCCAATTAAAAATTAGATAAATCTTTATTTTTAATGCATGAGAAAAGCATAAATAAACCAAAACCTTTGAAATTTTGTTAATTTCCCTTTTCACCTGTTTCCTAATGTAAAATTAATGATATTTTATTTACATTAAGTCTGCATTAGTAGTCTTAACAATTAGAATCAATTGTAGAAATCAAAGAACATTAATGACAATACAAGAATCATGATTATGATAATATTATTAAAATTAAATATCAAATATGGTATGGAATGAGCAATGGAATGCGGGAGGCAACGGTCAAATTTTTTGAACCAGGGTTTCAGAAGGCATCCGGGTTTCAACTACAGAGCCCATGAGAAGCGTAGATGGCCTTTCAACCAATGGCAAAACCAGTATTTTAAAAGAATGAGACCCACCTACCGAGCTTGGCAAGATTCGGAGAAAAATCGAGCCTGGCAGAATCCAAAGATAAGTCAAACAGAGGGTCGCTTCTTCCAAAATCTCAGTGAGAAAGGATTTCTATGGAGGGCTCCTGCCAGTTTCAAGGATATTGAACACCGTCTTTGGCGACCGAAGCCAAAGGAAAAGATTGTTGAGCGTGATGAGGTAGTAACTCCAAAACCCCTTTCTGTTACGCCATTCTTAAATATTCAACATAAAAGCTGGAGTGATAATCTAGAATATCTTAGATGCAAATATTTTTTCCTTAAATGGACGGGATCATGGCCGGCATATGAAAAAGTTAAGACATGGCTATTCAGAAATGCTAGCGCAGACTGCACAATTAAAACCCTTCCAAATGGTTTTTATCTAGAGACATGCCCTACCAAGGAAGTCAAGATGAAAGTGATCAACTCGGGGCCGCACTTCATGGAAGGACTGGGTCTTTACATCAAGGAATGGGAACCAAATTTGATCCAACCAAGCACATGCTGGAGAAAGTCCCCTTATGGATAAACCTTAAAACCCTCCCGCAGGAATATTGGACTATGGAAACCCTAAAAATGATGGGAAGTTTATGGGGAACTTTTTTAGATTGGGGAGAAGCCCTCAACAAAAGAGATTTATCAACCTAGATCAAAATTCTTATTCTCTGGAATGAAGTTACTCCTCTACCCGAAACTATAGAACTTAGGTCCATAGAAGGAATATGGCACCAACCAATTGAAAAATCAGGCCAGGAGGACGAGGAGATTAATGTAGTTAGGGAAACGGTCAAAGGAAAAAGACTCAGTGTGATATGGGAAGAGTTACTGGCTGATAAAGACCAACAGATAAATCCTAAAAAACTTGTAATGGATGAGAATGCCACAAGAGAAACAATTCAGAAACTGGAGTTGGGAGAGAGTTCCCATTTAGAACCTACCACAGAGGCTATTCCATGTATCTCCCCACCCCTGGAGTTGGAGAATTCTATGGATCCCTATGGGACGACCCCGAAAAGCTTATCTGGTCCTGATCCTGTTAACCCAGAAACCATAATTTCTCCTGACAATACAAACCAGAGGGAAAGAAAAGAAACCCCGAATCCCTCACTTTCGGATGCACAGATCATATGCAATGAGAAATTCATCTCAAACCCTAGGCCTGTCCAATCTTCTTCTGGGGAGCCGATATTAAGCCCGATTTGCCTCCTACATCCACCCACTTTTGGAAACAATCCAATGGAGAGCCCAAAATTTCTCTCGGATGAGGGCTTCCCGGAACATGATACCCTAGGACAAAAGGCTACAAATGAGTCAGAGGACAAAAAGGAGTATGTTCTGGCCACATGGATGGACAATATTGGAACTGTTTTCAAGGACATCCCCATCTCCCCCATTCAAAATCTGGGAGACTCCTTTGAGGGAGCCAGAGATAGTGGAGGAAACAGTTTGAATCACAATAGTAGACATGAGGACGATGACCTTGACACAAAAGATTTTCTTGGTCTCTCAGAACAACTTGACATCATAGAGGTCAGAACTATAACTCAAATGGACTCAACTAGGGGCAAAGTGGTTTATGGAGGAAGGAAAAAAAGACGAGCAAGGACCTTAAAAATGAGACTTGAGAAATCTGCTAATGCTAGTGGCCAATGCAAACTAAGATCGGAAAAGGGTGGCACCCTTTCCCGGGAGAAATGAAACTCTTATCTTGGAATGTCAGAGGCTGCAATGCCTCTAAAAAAATTTGTCTGATCAAGAGAAACCCGACCTTGTGTTTTTGCAAGAAACCAAACTTAAAAATGAGGACTGTGTGTTTTTTGCTGCAAAATTCCCCAGATGGAAATGCTTCTTCATGAATTCAAATGGTGCATCTGGGGGCCTGGCCCTCTTAGGAAAGGAAGAGGTAGAAAATATTACCATTATCCAAAAAGATAAATCATGGATATGGGCAAAGGTGGCATCCAAGCAACTTCTCAAAACGATCAATATCCTAAACATTTATGGCCCCAACAATCCTGCTCTTAAGCTTAGATTGTGGCAGGATATCTCCAGTACCCTAAAAGATAATCTGAATGAGATTTTCATCCTGGGTGGTGATTTCAATGCCATCCTCAGACCAGAAGATAAAAGAGGGGGTAGCGGATGGACTGGAAAAAGTCAAATGGAATTTCACAACTTTGTGGTGGATAGTGACCTAATGGAAATAGAACTTAATGGTGGAGATTATACTTGGACCAATCAAAGATTAGATTTCAACAATATTGCAAAGAAGCTTGACAAATTCTTGATGGCAGGGGACTGGACTTCAATGGACTGGACTTGCAGAGTAGAGATACTTCTAATCTCTGGTTCTAACCATTACCCTATTGGGCTGAGAATCCAGGAGGACTCCATCCCGGATAGATGCCCTTTCAATTTTGAAGCAATGTGGCTTAGGGCGAAAGGGTTCGATGAAATGGTGAAATCACTGTGGATCAATGCTCCAAGAAGAGTGGCAAACCGTGCTTACATCTTCTGTAAAAAATTACAATTCCTAAAGGAGCAATTGAAAATTTGGAACAAGGAATGTTTCAAAAATATTTTTGTTGAGAAATTCAGATTAGAGGAGGAGCTGAAATCTCTAAATGAACACATCATTGCTCATGGTATGAAAAATACTGAATTCCTACAAGAGCAACTTTTAAAAAAAGAATATGAAGAAATTTTGGCCAAAGAAGAGATATATTGGAGGCAAAAGTCAAGGGAGCTATGGCTTAAGGATGGGGACTAAAATACAAATTTTTTTCATAACTCAACAAAGGTGAAAAGGGCAGGGAAAAAAATTTACACAATAAAAAACCAGCAAGGTCTCACTCTAGAAAAGGAACAGGATATCAAAGAGGAGGCTGTGAGATATTTCTCACAAATCTTTTGTGCAGAACGACAACAAGGTATAGACATAGAGGAAATTATCAACACAATTCCAAACTGCATCGGCCCTGCTCAAAATGCCTTCCTTATGAAACCAACAACTATGGGGGAAGTCAAAAATGCTTTATTTGGAATGGGGGGGACAAGGCACCGGGCCCTGATGGTTTCACCGCCCTTTTCTACCAACATTTTTGGGACCTTATGGGGATCGAGGTCTGGGAACTGGTGGAAGAGGCGAGAATGGGGAAGTTCATCCTCAAAGATATAAATAACACCCTCATTGCCTTAGTTCCAAAAAAAATTGACTCCTCTAGCTTCGGGGATTTCAGGCCAATTGCCCTCTATAATGTTATCTACAAAATCATATCTAAAACTATGGCCAACAGACTTAAAACAACCATGAAGATAGTAATCTCAGAGGAACAAAGCGGATTCACCCCTGACCGATCAATCTATGAAGGGATCATCATAGCACATGAAGCAATCCACACAGTCAGAAAAACCAAAACTGACAGAATGATGATCCAACTGGATATTAGAAAAGCCTATGATGAAGTAGATAGGTGCTTTCTCTTAAAGATCATGTCAAAGTTTGGTTTTGCTGAGGAATGGATTAAATGGATTGAGGGATGTATCAGCAATGTGTGGCTCTCCATCCTGGTAAATGGCAGCTCGCAGGGTTTCTTTGAAACACGGAAAGGGATCTGCCAAGGGGATCCAATATCCCCTTTCCTCTTTGTGATCATGGCAGAGGCTCTAGGAAGACTCATAAAACAAAGAAGAAGCTCAGGTAGATGGAAAGGAATAAAGGTGGCTGAGGGAGTACCGACTTTCTCCCACTTGCAATTTGCTGATGACACACTCCTCGGGGGAGAGGTCACCTGTAGAGAAGCAAGAACCATGAAATTGACACTGGACAAATATACTTTGGCTTCAAGTCAGCAAGTGAATTGGATAAAATCATAAATTTATTTTTTTAACCCCCCCCCCAGTGACAGAGAGACATATGTAAGATCCTAGGGATGAGGAAAGGAACCCTCCCATCGAAATATCTTGGGATCCCCCCTTTTGAAGGTGCAGGAAAAGTGGTGATTTGGGATGAATTAACTTCTGCTATCTCAAAAAAGATGGTGAGCTAGAAGGGGAAGTGGCTCTCATCAGCTGGTAGGATCCTAATTCTAAAATCAGTAATTTCTGCAATGCCAGTTTTCCAATGTTTTGTTTGAGGATTCCAACCAATATCCTAAACAAAGTTAGCCAAGGTATGCGAAAGTTTTTCTGGAATGGATCATCACAGGAAGACAAAATACCATTACTAGCATGGGACAAAGTTTGCAAACCCAAAAAAGTTGGAGGAGCAGGAATCATAAATTGGCAACTTATGAATACTGCACTGGGGGCAAAATTAATATGGGAGATTCACCAGAAACCAGATAGCATGTGGGCTAGCATCCTCAAAGAAAAATACCTTGATAATACAACTGATAACCGCATACTCACAATCAGAAACCCCCCAGAGGATCTTCAATGTGGAACTTTATCACTTCGTGCAGGCAGATAATCACAGACCACATCTCATGGAATGTTGGTAATGGGCAATCAGCAAAGTTTTGGGATGATTCATGGAATGGACTCCCAGCACTTAAAAATAATGGTGACCTCCGTGATCTTAGAAACTATTCCATTCGGGCCTGGGGGGAACATATAGCAGATTATTGTTAGGAATAAGGTGTCTCAACCTTGGATAATTCCTAATCTTATTATTTGTTTTGTAAAATGTATTTCTTGCAAATAATGTAATTAAGTGTGAGTGTACATGTCTAGTTGGCATGTTGATGTGTCACTCCACTTGATGTGTCGGCATCTTGAGTTGTGTGTAAGG
>MU227858.1:319028-329544 GCA_018584345.1 Thuja plicata
AACAAAGATCAAATATTAGGTTATTTTAATAGGCTTTACAGATGGATATTGTTTTTTATAATTAGAGTTTACAGATCCAGCATGCATAAATTGGTGCAATACAAAGGAAATAGCCAAAACATGCACTCAAATAAACTCAAAATTACAGAACAAGCCTTGTAAGAATAAAGAAACATTGAAATCTTATGATGGATAATGGATATCTCCTTGCTGAAATATTTGTGCTTGATAATGGATATCTCCTTGCTGAAATATTTGTGCTTGTCCACATTTCAGGCCATTGATGGATCCTACTAAGAATATTGATGTTCTAGGACGCGTAGCTGTGGAGACCACATACACTGGTCTTCTCACAGCTCTTCTTTCTTTACTTTCCATAGCCAAAGTAGTGTTCGCTCGAGAAGGCGATGCAGGAATGGGTAAACAAATTAGAAAAGGAAATTCTTTTTATAGATTGGTTATTCATTCCAATGACGTGGATTGTCATGATCAGATTTGCATAAGTAGGGGAGCCTTCTTTCGTCTAGCTAGTATCCTAAGGCTGAAAGGAAGCTTGAAAAATACAATACACTCGAAGTTAGAACAACTTGTGATGTTTCTCCACACCCTTGGCCACTGTAACGCCCCACCAAGGAACCCAAGAGAGATTAACCTAGAACATGTCACTATGTGTGATGAATAATTTTTTTTAAAAGTTAACATAAAGAAACATACATTCACGTGGAAGCAATTACCATTTATACACATGTATTACACTCACATAGATTACATGACTCAACGGTCCCATGACGTTGAATTAGTTAAAGCAAAACACAACTTACAATATAACAAAAGATTCCATCTGATTAAACATAACAAATACAACTTACATAACCATAATTACAAACCTCATGGATAACCATGAAACCACCATAACACACATCCACTGCACATGTTGCAGGGTATATAGTAATCACTCTAAACTACTTAATATTACAATTTCTAGAATAGGTATCACATGCGATATTCTAATACAAGATTTACAATAATGAAATTACATAATAAATGATGAAGGAACATAAAGAGCTCATTTGCAAGAACCATCAAGCACCTGGTACAAGGACGTCGAATCTCAACGGATAAAGAATCACTACCACCTGTCTGTGTGGAACCACAAAGGTCCACCCCACCATGCTGAGGAGATAACAACATATCCCAATCGGATATCCAAAACCAACAAGGCATAACCACTAAGCAAGGGATCCTGATAGCTATCTAATCCGGTGTACTAATCATCACAAAAGGTAAGACTCACTAATCCAAAGGCAGCTGACAACGTAGGAAAACTAGCATGTGTAAAAGAAGGTGTCATCATGTACGTCTAACCCTTAAGTTCAGCCCTGATAATCACAATGGATTTCAACACCTAAGCGACCATACACGGAGCTCATGTCCTCTCATACTGACAAGGTCACTAACTATGTCAGGTACCTCGCAGGGCAACTAACATCTTCTCAACACCATCTTAACCTATACTAGCACTCAAGCATGGGTGAGGACACATCTTAATCCATTTTAATATCCCCAAATATGTCTTTAGTTATCACTTATTAAGAAACTCCACAATAAGCAATCTAGTAGTCACTTACGGACATGAAACTTATTGCAAGCCACCCCCTACTACACATGTAGGTAACCTACCCTAGGCTCAGAGATCCTAACAGATCTAGCATAGGTCACAACCCTAGTGTACCCCAAATCAGTATCTCATACAACATGAATGGTCAAATAGGTACACTAGAAACTAACAGAATCGAAAGGGTCATCATGGTTAGTTTAGGGTAATATCTGACAACACACACGCCATGAAGTAACAGAAATAAAATTACACCCCCCAGCCTCTGTATACATCCTAGGTCATCTAATGTCTCAAATAACAACATATATAAGCACAAAAGAACCATACAGAAGCATAGAAAACCAAAACGTCCCGAAGGACTGAAAAATGAACATAAGTGAATAACATTTTCATGTAATTAACACCCTCCACACGCATAAAACAAATTCCCTTTATGCATTAATAGATCCAAATTAACAATAATCACCTTTGATTAATCAACCATATTTATTAGAAATCATATCAAAATATTAGCTATAATTAATATATTAATTTAAAATGAATATCCCCTGTTAATTCAAATTAATAATTCAAATATTACAATATATCTAATCATTTAATATATATCCAATTAAAATTACTAATATAAGTCTTAATTACCAATTTATCATATAATAAAAACTATCTAAAAAAAAAATTAACTATATAAATTGATTAATACAAATACATATTATTAAGAAATTAATTATATACATTAATTAATAACCATACATATTAGTTATAATTTAATCATATAAATTAATTCTTTATGATACATATTAGATAAAATTTAATAATAAATTAAAAACTAAAAAACAAAATAATAAAATAAAGTTTTTTTTTTAAAACATAAATTAAATTATGCAATTGTGGGGGGAGGACCCATGTGGGTTCCCAACCCCCAGCGCTTTTAAGCGCTGTCCTTTAAGGACAGTGGGGGGGCCCGCAGGGTACCCTCCCCCTGCGCAGACTGCGCTCCCCTCTTGGGGAAGGTCGCCCACCTTGGGAAAGGTGGCGCAGGCCATAGGGTAAGGTGGGGATGGTCCCACCTTCCCTTACACCATGTTTTAAAATATTTTTTTTTATTACCTTTTTAAACTGCGATTTCGTTCAACCGAAATTCACATAAAATTTAGTTAATAAATTAATTTTTTTTATTTTTAAACATAAATCCGAAAATACGGAAATAGTAAAAATAAAGAATTTTATTTTTTTTACTTACTGGGTAAAATTCTTCACCAGTCTGTATAATTATAGAGAGTTCTTTTTTTTTCTCAATTAAATTTTTACAATGGGATTACATAGATACCCCCGATATTTAATTTCCTCTATAGTTAGGACTATAGAGACTTTAATTTTTCAATTTCTGGGAGAATTATAGGAGATCTACTCGCGAAATTTTGACAGCATAAGGGAACTATGCTAAGAAATATTTTAACATGAAAATAATAGATCTAAGCTTTCATAAATACCCGAAAATATCGAAAATATAATAAATCATAAATTTAATTTCCTCTATAGTATAAACTATATCAAAGGTTAATTTTTCATTTTTTAAGGGATCTAGAGGGAATTTCTTCACGAAATTTCGATAGCATAACCCTACGATGCTAAGAATATAGAAAATGAAAGAAGTACAGATCTAGGGTTTCTATAAACACCCAAAAACGTAGAAACAACCATAAGCCATTTAAAAGCCAAAAATGATGAACATGCATTTAAACAACATAGAAAACCTCAGATCTACAAAATTGAAAACCATACATGGAAAATGAAACCTACCTTGATTCCAATGCAAGAAACGGAAGAATGTAGCTTGGAGGATGAAAGCAAATCTGAAAACCCTCAAGCCCAATTCAACCACAGATCTGGCAACAATGAAGATCGAGCACACACACACACAAGCAATAGAAAATCTTAGAAACTTCAAAAGTAGCAAAGATCCACAACAATCCACAATTCTTCAGAAACCCCAAAATCACCAAGAGCTCTCCAAATCTCAAAAACCTGTTCTTAGAGAATGAATGACCAATTCCCCCTAAAGAGATTCAAATTCCCCTAAACATGCAAAAGTTGATGACAACTCCCAACTCAATCCCTAACTTAACTCAACTTGGAAATTGAAAGTAAATCCAAATTAAATAAATAAATATGCTTTATTGCCACAACTCAACTTTGACTCCTAATTACAAGTTAAGATATTTCAATTTGAAAATACTTTTTCAACACAATTATGCACATGTAATTAATATAATATTTAATTAAATAGATTAAATATTTATGTCACAATAATGCATGCAACCAAATATTTAACTATTTAATTAATCATATAAGCACATTTAATATAGTTTTCAATTAAATATTTAATTAAATCAAAATATTCAAATATTTCAATTTAATTAATTATTTAAAATAAACTTAGGATATAATTAAATCATTACTTCAACTATAATCCCTTAAATCACAGAATATGGAAAATCACTCAATAATCCGAAAATCACCTGAAAGCATAATCAAGCAAACACACACACATACACAAAAGAGAGGGTATTCAAATTTTGTCAACCTAGACAAATCTGGATAGGGTAGTCATACTGAAACTCATCCAATATTAGGACAATTAGGCTTAGGTTAGGGTTTTGGATCTGTATGTTACCTCCCCTCTTTACCATTGAGATGAATATCTATGGGCACGCTCATTCCTGCCAATTCAGGGAAGACGATGCCCTGTACCTGCAATCCTGTCATCAAAGAACACACATGTACATACATAATATAATATCGCAATCAATGATAGGGATTGGTCGAACGTGTGGATCTCGCCGAAGAAAGTAACTACGTCTCCGTCCTCTACCACAACAACATGCAAACAGATACATAAACATGATAACCATACACATGCAAGTATGGGGTAAGTATATCATAATCTGAAATCAACATATAATAATCAACATGAAAAACATCATCACATCTATCTATGCATATGATCAATCCATGACATCATAATCAAGTATCATCATCAAAAGAAATAATATCAACTCACATGAAAGGTGGCCTAAAAGAATTCAACCAATCAACTGAACCAATGCCTAAAAGAGTATGACATCACAAACTAAAAAGCAAAACATGAGTGGGTATTACATCCACCCCCCTAGGATTAGGCTTACTCCTGGAAGCCCGAAACAAATAGGGATATAACTCCCATAAACATAAAGCATCCTAATGAGTCATATAAGACTCAACGAGTAGATCCCATAGGACCTTTCCTTGCTCTCTGGTTAGAACTCTGAGGATCATTCCCCACTACCGAGAACTGAAACCCAGCTGCAGGTCCTCTACCCGCAGGCTCAATCAAAGGAGGATGATAATCCAAAGTTGCATATGTTCCATGAAATCTACCGACGTTCCCAACTGTAGGTTCGGAAGTCGCATGTCTCTGCTTAGAAAACTGAGAAGCACGTTGTGGACAATTCACCACAATGTGGCCAAACTGACCACAGGTGAAACATCCGGTGTCTTTGAAATTTCCTCTCCCATTGGAGGGCGTACTGGACTGCTGGAAACCATCTCTACCGATACTCTGCTGCGTGCTCTGCGCAGGCTGACTATACTGATTGCGCCTGGCGCGCGGACCACCTCGAGAATCCCTAGAGTGAGTACCACCGCTCTGACTATGTGGAGGAGTCACCTTCTGCTGCGAGTTCTGATTACCCGCAAAGGAACTAGGGGGTTCCTTGAAGTTCCCAGTCCCTCGAGATTGATTACCTCTAACCCCAGAACCAGATGCACCACCTGTAGGAGCACCTGTCCGACCTCCATGGCCTAATGCCAAGTTAGCCTCCGATAGGGTGGCCTTAATAACTGCACCTCTCAGGTCCGTAGGCTCAAAGAGCTTCACATCCCCTACTATGTGGGCATTAATCCCTCACACAAAGTGTTGAACCATCAGTGTGGAATCCTCGCTATATCCAGCGTACTGCTTGAGCTCGTAAAAACAATGCTCGTACTGCTCCACAATCAATGTCAGCTGTCTAAGATTATGAAACTCGTCAACTCTCTGCTGCCTCCACTGATCCGACATGAACCTATCTATGAAGTTCTCGAGAAAAAGTTCCCAAGTGATAGTGTCCATATGGAGTCCAAACTTCTACTCCTCTATCTTCCACCAGATAGCCGCAAAATGTGTCAACTGCATCATGGCGTATCTCACTTTAGTATTACTACTAAAGGGATGCATTGTGAATACTCTATCCAAAGAAATCAACCAAGTCTCTGCCTCTAAACTAGAATCCTGTCCAGCGAAAGGAATGGCCTTTCCTCTCGTCAGGTCTCTCATGTGGTTGGCTGCAACCACTGCTGGATCCACTGATATAGTCCTCCCATGAGGGCTCCTGTATCTCTCCCTCTCCCTCTATGTCTCCTCTCTCTGAGAGTGGTGCGATGCATCCTGCTCCACCCTGGCTCTCTCAGGAAGGCGATCTAGGATGGCCTGAAGAATCTGCCTAATATCCAAACCCCTAGACTCATCTTGATCCTCTCTCCTCTGCTCACCCCTGTCCTGATGTTGCTCACTCTCCTGTCTAACACTAGTGGAGGAGAAAGCATGTCGCCCTCCCCCACGGGAACCAGACCTACCCCTACCACGGCCTCTAGCTGCTCGTGTCTCAGGCATAATTCCTGAAACCAATAGAGATAATTACAAATCTCACCACATAGCTTGAAACATAAACTAAAGAATGAATAAACCATAAAGAAATAATTTTAAAAACAAATGTGTTGTATGTCTATGTTTTAGTTTTAAGTTCAAGCTAGACACAACCTAATGGGCGTACGATTCCCAGAGTTCCCAGTGTTGAAACTAGAGCTCTGATACCAGATGTAACGCCCCGCCAAGGAATCCAAGAGAGATTAACCTAGAACATGTCACTATGTGTGCTGAATAAATTTTTTTTAAAGTTAACATAAAGAAACATACATTCACGCGGAAGCAATTACCATTTATACACATGTCTTACACTCACATAGATTACACGACTCAACGGTCCCATGATGTTGAATTACTTAAAGCAAAACACAACTTACAATATAACAAAAGATTTCATCTGATTAAACATAACAAATACAACTTACATAACCATAATTACAAACCTCATAGATAACTATGAAACCACCATAACACACATCCACTACACATGTCGCAGGGTATGTAGTAATCACTCTAAACTACTTAATATTACAAATTCCAAAATAGGTATCACATGCGATACTCTAATACAAGATTTACAATAATGAAATTACATAATAAATGATGAAGGAATATAAAGAGCTCATCTGCAAGAACCATCAAGCACCTGGTACAAGGACATCGAATCTCAATGGATAAAGAATCACTACCACCCATCTGTGTGGAACCACAAAGGTCCACCCCACCGTGCTGAGGAGATAACAACAGATCTCAATCGGATATCCAAAACTAACAAGGCATAACCACTAAGCAAGGTATCCTGATAGCTCTCTAATCCAGTGTACTAATCATCACAAAAGGTAAGACTCACTAATCCAGAGGCAACTGTTAATGTAGGAAAACTAGCATGTGTAAAGGAAGGTGTCATCATGTACGTCTAACCCTTAAGTTCAGCCCTGATAATCACAATGAATTTCGGCACCTAAGTGACCATACACGGAGCTAATGTCCTCTCATACTGACAAGGCCACTAACTATGTCAGGTACCTCGTAGGGAAACTAACATCTTCTCAACACCATCTTAGCCTATACTAGCACTCAAGCATGGGTGAGGACACATCTTATTAATCCATTTTAATATCCCCAAATATGTCTTTAGTTATCACTTATTAAGAAACTCCACAATAAGCAATCCAGTAGTCACTTACGGACACAAAACTTATTGAAAGCCACCCCCTACTATACATCTAGGTAACCTACCCTAGGCTTAGAGATCCTAACAGATCTAGCATAAGTCACAACCCTAGTGTACCCCAAATCAGTATCCCATACAACAGGAACGGTCACATAGGTACACTAGCAAATAACAAAATCGAAAGGGTCATTATGGTCAGTTTAGGGTAATATCTGACAACACACACGCCATGAAGTAACATAAATAAAATTACACCCCCAGCCTCTGTATACATCTTAGGTCGTCTAATGTCCCAAATAACAACATATATAAGCACAAAAGAACCATACAAAAGCATAGAAAACCAAAACATCCTGAAGGAATGAAAAATGAACATAAGTGAATAACATTTTCATCTAATTAACACCCTCCACACGCATAAAACAAATTCCCTTTATGCATTAATAGATCCAAATTAACAATAATCACCTTTGATTAATCAACCGTATTTATTAGAAATCATATCAAAATATTAGCTATAATTAATATATTAATTTAAAATTAATATCCCCTGTTAATTCAAATTAATAATTCAAATATTACAATATATCTAATCATTTAATATATATCCAATTAAAATTACTAATATAAGTCTTAATTACTAATTTATCATATAATAAAAACTATCTAAAAAAAAATTAACTATATAAATTTATTAATACAAATACATATTATTAAGAAATTAATTATATAAATTAATTAATAACCATACATATTAGTTATAATTTAATCATATAAATTAATTCTTTATAATGCATATTAGATAAAATTTAATAATAAATTAAAAACTAAAAAACAAAATAATAAAATAAAGTTTTTTATTTAAAACATAAATTAAATTATGCAATTGGGGGGGTGGGGACCCACGTGGGTTCCCAACCCCCAGCGCTTTTCAGCGCGGTCCTTTAAGGACAGTGGGGGGGGTCGCAAGGTACCCTCCCCCTGCGCAAATTGCGCTCCCTTCTTGGGGAAGGCCGCCCACCTTGGGAAAGGTGGCGTAGGCCATAGGGTAAGGTGGGGATGGTCCCACCTTCCCTTACACCATGTTTTAAAATAATTTTTTTTTATTACCTTTTTAAACTGCGATTTCGTTCAACCGAAATTTGCATAAAATTTAGTTAATAAATTAAATTTTTTTGTTTTTAAACATAAATCCGAAAAATAGTAAAAATAAGGAATTTTTTTTTTTTTACTTACCAGGTAAATTTCTTCACCAGTCTGTATAATTACAGAGAGTTCTTTTTTTTTTCCCAATTAAATTTTTACAATGGGATTACATAGATACCCCCAATATTTAATTTCCTCTATAGTTAGGACTATAGAGAGACTTTAATTTTTCAATTTCTGGGAGAATTATAGGAGATCTACTCGTGAAATTTCGACAGCATAAGGGTACTATGCTAAGATATATTTTAACATGAAAATAATAGATCTAAGCTTTCATAAATACTCAAAAACATCGAAAACATAATAAATCATAAATTTAATTTATTCTATAGTATAAACTATATCAAAGGTTAATTTTTCATTTTCTAAGGGATCTAGAGGGAATTTCTTCCTGAAATTTTGACAGCATAACCCTACGATGCTAAGAATATAGAAAATGAAAGAAGTATAGATCTAGGGTTTCTATAAACACCCAAAAACGTAGAAACAACCATAAGCCATTTAAAAGCCAAAAATGATGAACATGCATTTAAACAACACAGAAAACCTCAGATCTACAAAATTGAAAACCATACATGGAAAATGAAACCTACCTTGATTCCAATGCAAGAAACGGAAGAATGTAGCTTGGAGGATGAAAGAAAATCTGAAAACCCTCAAGCCCAATTCAACCACAGATCTGGCAACAATGAAGATTCGAGCACACACACACAAGCAATAGAAAATCGTGGAAACTTCAAAGCAACAAGGATCCACAACAATCCACAATTCTTCAGAAACCCCAAAATCACCAAGAGCTCTCCAAATCTCAAAAACCTGTTCTTAGAGAATGAATGACCAATTCCCCTTAAAGAGATTCAAATTCCCCTAAACATGCAAAGGTTGATGACAACTCCCAAGTCAATCCCTAACTTAACTCAACTTGAAAATTGAAAGTAAATCTAAATTAAATAAATAAAATATGCTTTATTGCCACAACTCAACTTTGACTCCTAATTACAAGTTAAGATATTTCAATTTGAAAATACTTTTTCAACATAATTATGCACATGTAATTAATAAAATATTTAATTAAATAGATTAAATATTTATGTCACAATAATGCATGCAACCAAATATTTAATTATTTAATTAATCATATAAGCACATTTAATATAGTTTTCAATTAAATATTTAATTAAATCAAAATATTCAAATATTTCAATTTAATTAATTATTTAAAATAAACTTAGGATATAATTAAATCATTAATTCAACTATAATCCCTTAAATCATAGAATATAGAAAATCACTCAATAATCCGAAAATCACCTGAAAGCATAATCAAGCAAACACACACACATACACAAAAGAGAGGGTATTTGAATTCTGTCAACCTAGACAAATCCGGATAGGGTAGTCATACTGAAACTCATCCAACATTAGGACGATTAGGCTTAGGTTAGGGTTTTGGATTTGTATGTTACCTCCCCTCTTTACCATTGAGATGAATATCTATGGGCACGCTCACTCCTGCCAATTCAAGGAAGACGATGCCCTGTACCTGCAATCCTGTCATCAAAGAACACACATGTACATACATAATATAATATCACAATCAATGATAGGGATCGGTCGAACGTGTGGATCTCGCCGAAGCAAGTAAGTACGTCTTCGTCCTCTACCACAACAACATGCAAACAGATACATAAACATGATAACCATACACATGCAAGTATGGGGTAAGTATATCATAATCTGAAATCAACATATAATAATCAACATGAAAACATCATCACATCTATCTATGCATATG
>MU227858.1:331128-367754 GCA_018584345.1 Thuja plicata
ACATTTTTGCACAAATGGGGATTTGCAAATCCATATTCGCATTCAATTTAGAGGTCACCAAACAAGGAATTGCACCCCATAACCGGGTTATGGGCTGCATAACCCAGTTATGGGGTGCAACCAAACGAGCCCTTAATGTATTCTTTAAACCGTGTTAGCAATCAGGATTGCATCTGAAATGCAATTATGGTGTAACTCTGTTGTAACATGGAAACGTTTTCAATGGTGGGTAAAGCAGTGTTGAGAACGAATCTCCGGATTATAGGTCGGCTTCCTCTTTTGTGCTCACCTAAAAATGAACCTGACTGGAAAAGAGTTAAAAGGATTAAATTGTGATAATGGAAAAAAATAGATTTACTAGTGATGCACCGATAGTAGTTGGCTTACAGCAAAATCCCCCACCCAGATCTCTCACAAACACTTCAACTCTCAACCAAAATAGACAATCCCTGCCAAATTGACTCTATGATAGGGCTTTTATACCAATACCTAAAGAGGAAAACACTAATGTTCTCATAGCTTTAATATTGAAATCAAAACACACTCATAAAAATCTTTGAAATTTGCTACAATCGGAACTCAAAAAATGCTTCAATACAATAATGCATGATTTCGCAAAGTGCAAAAAAATAGCTAAAAAGAATGAAGTCCTTCAATAATCAACTCCAAAAGAAAAATATAGACTCCCAAACATGAAAGGGTGGAATGCATGAAAAAACCCCCGAAAAAAGGGTGGAAACTCCAAGAAACACCAAGTCTGCTGAAAAAATAAACTCCTCCAAGGCATGTGTAACTGAAAAATAGCTGAACTACCCTTTAAACTGCTCAAAATCAACTCAAAATCATGCACAAAGTGTGGGGTCAAATGCAGTCTATAAGCGCAGGAAAAGGGCACTGCAACTGGGGGTAACTGCATGAAAGATCACCTCAACTGACCTGTAACTAGAAGCAACTCCAAAATACCCCCAAACTACAAAATAGCCTCCTACCACTGTAAAATGAACTCTCAATGTGAACCTCAACTTGTCTTACTTTTTGCATGTAAACATGATTAATAATTAATTGCTTTATAGTTTAAAGCCAAATTTCAAATGGGAAATTGAATGGAGTCTTAATTTTAGCAACTTGCTGATGAGATGAGTCATTGTTACCTTTTCCGTTGATGGTACGGACACTTTTAAGAGAAATATTGACGTGGAGATCGACATGCATCTGGGGTTTTTTGAAAAGACGGCAGGTCTTTATTGACATTTCATTTACAGGATTCGCAATAATTTATTCTCATGGATCATCTTAGCTTTTATTATGGATATCCATGTGAATAGTACCTCCTTGGGATCATATTACCATTTTGTAATTAAAGTCATCAGCATTTGCACTAATTGTAATTTTGATTTCTGCAACTCTAGTTGTCTGAGTTGGGTGCGGCGCAAGGATAGTTTGAATTGGTGTTGGCCTAGGTCTGGTCTTCATGGTGGTAGGTGTGTTGTGATGGCGTTGGTGTCCCAGGAAGAGGAGCGGCTTTCTGAGTATAACATTGAGATGAGTGGGGACATGATTAGGGTGGAACCAGCCAAAATTGAAGCTGGGTTTCTCAAGAACCCATGTGTTGTTACGTACTTGAAGGAGGTCTTTACCCTTACATGCAAGCTATGGAGGGTAGTGATGAGAACATTTCCATGCAGCTGGTGGATTCTTGGGAGGATCTCAAGGTTACCATTAACGGTATTACCTTTGACATTAACGAGGAGGTTATTGCCCAAGTCACGGGGCTTTCTATGGAGGGCAGCATATGGAAAAAGGCGTCGAAGAGCAGGGATGATAGTGTGAAAAGATTTTTCAAAAAAATGGAGATGCATGTCCGATTCTATGGTGGGTTCAAACGGGTCGACTTGCCTGAGCCCTGGAATGAGGTATGTTTGATAATAATGAAGTACCTTACTTTAGAAGGTAGGTTTGGGACTTGTTACAATTACCACTTCCCTTTGTTCAACCACTTTAGATATAATGAAGAAATCTCCTTTCCCTTTTTTCTTCTGCACTCGCTAGAAGCCTCGGTGGGTGATGTTAGGGAGAAGAAAAGTACTAAACATAACTACCTCGTTCTCCACCAAGGCCTCATCTTGTGCCTATACAATTACCATCGTGCTCTGTGCCCGCCCAGATTTGTTACTTTTCAAAAAATTACCTCCCCCACTGCTAATGTTCCTATTGAGATTGTTGCCTTCTGGTCTCAACCTACCTCATTCTTAGAGACACCTACTCCCGCGAAGAATAAGTTGAAGAATGCTCGCAATGACTTAGCTGGGTTGGGAGGGGAAGTCCAAATTAACATCATCTCGGAGGAGGAGGAGGATGACAATGATAGCCGGAGGAGGTCCCACGGGATAGCATCCAACACTCGCGTTAAACAGAAGGTTGTTAGCAAGAGATACCTAGAGACAGAGGATGAAGAGGGGGATTCAGAGGAGGAAGAAGGGGGGGAAAAAGGAGGTGGTGAAGACAAGAAAAAAGGGAAAAAATCTAAAACTAAGAAGGTCAGCTGTGACAAAGGCAAAGGTAAAGAGTCCCCAATTAAGGAGGGAGGTGAGAAAAGCCAGGATTCGGCCAAGATTTCAGCTAGTTTTATTTTGCCCAAGCTTGATTTGTCCAATAAGAAGGTGTTGGGAGAACAGATGATTGATTCTCCGCTCACCGCTACCTCACCTTTAGGGCAACATGAGGGTTTTGCGGCTAAGAAGGAAACAAGGGGAATAAGGAGGAGGGCCCGAAGGTTGGCAGTGAGGAGGAGAAGGCAGACCTGAAACATATCAAGGAGGATATCAAGCGGCTCCATGACTTAATTCATAATCTGGGCTCTAAAAATGACCTTTAGGCGATGAAGGAGGAAATCAAGGTGCTAGGGGAGTGTTTCAACAGAATTGCAGATTTCACAGTTAGAGTTATGCATTCCGCAACAATGACTCTTCAGCTCCTTCACCTGAAGAATTCGAAGAATTCTGGTAAGGAACAGATTGATGGGAAGCTCTTCCAGTTTCTTGCTGACGACTGGCTGAAGTTGTTGCTCAATGGTGGGGAGAAAAACCCCAAGTGATTCTCCTTATGTTTCTTTGATGTCCTTGGTTTTTTGTTGCTTCTGGTGGATGGCCAAGTTGGGCCTATTTTTTATAATGTTTTGTTTCTATGATGGTCGTAAGACTGTGTTCTGGTTTTTTGCTTACAGTAAAACTATAATGAACTTTACTGCTACTGATATTTACAGGTTGGTTACCAATTTCATTGTGAAATTGGGGTCTGTCAGTGATTATAGGCTGGTTACCAATTTTGTGGTGAAATTGGGGCCTAGGATCACTCGTTACTGGTTTTTTATTTTTAAAAAGGGGATATGCTGAGGGTGTGTTGTTGTTGGTTATGTGCTGGTAGTCTGGTACTTCTCGTACTAGCTATGTTTTCTTTGTTTGGGTCAGCCCCCTAGTTCTGGCTGCTTTTTTAATAAAAAACAATCAATTATTATCATTTACAAGATGCAAACATACAAAATTTTATGAACTCCTTGAATTGTTTTATTAATTAATATGAAATATATTTAACATGTATTAAATAATGAAAATAATTATTTAATAAATATTAAATATTTTATACATTAATGTATAAAATAACTGAAATAATAAAAAAAATTATATTAAGGTGCATTTATTAAGTGATATATCTAATAATCACTTAACACATACACTTTAATACAAATATTATATCAAATAAAATAGCGCATGACCATTCTCATAAAATCCCACCAAAATCACAAATTTGCGACCTTCATTAACTCAATTCAATGTGTTTGAAGTCCGCCACATACTAAAAAGTTTTCCTAACCCTAATGCACCACACCTTTTCCATTTTCCTTCCGTAATGTTTTCCTTTTCCTCTGCCAGGTGGGGGTTTCTAGAGCTTTTTAAGAGATTCTTTGAGCATTTCATGGAGATTTTTGGAGCCTTTTCTGCTATATATCCCAGCCATTCCATGTATGCCGCCATCTGAGAAAAAATCTAGCTCTGCTATTTTGACAGAAATATTTGGAAATATTTCATTTCACTGTGAATGCACTTATACATTTCCATTGAAAATGTTTTTTTTTACATATTATGCTTTGACCTTACTTTTTCCATGAATATCTGTAGCTATTGCAGACTAAAAGCCCTCTTAATATCTTGAGCTTGTATTTTTTCCCTTGATTACGGGTTTGCAGCGTTGACTTTCCTTGATTCGGTCCTTTCAAAATTTGTAATAACTCTCTTAGTGACAAAATAAATATCCAAAAAGGTTCCTTCAAAACCAAGATCTATACCATGGATAAAAGAAATGAGATACTCTGATGCATTCGAACTAAAAATTGAACCTATGTTGTTGTGAAAAAATTTACATGCTACTTTATGAGGATTTCAAAAAACTTTGGAAACATATTGAGAGTTGAATCTGAAGTCTTTGCCTCTGTGTTTTCAAGCTCCTACCATGTTTCTTTTAAGACAAGAAAAAGAAATATTAAATTTCTCTCTGAAAAAAAAATTGTAGGGTTGCTAGGGCATGGCCTCTCTTTTCGATTTCATGGTAAATTTTGGTCCTGTGACTTCGTTTTAAAATTATATATATCTTTGTGCTCTGTGCACTTTGTTGGCACCTCTTGCCATAATTATGGTTATCTATAGGCCGAGATTTTGAAACTTTCTTTTCGTATGACTACCTTTACTTCCATCCTTACCAGGGTTCCCTCTGTGTATTACATCATGGGCTCTTTATCTCCATTGAATATATCAATGGGATTTCACATTATTGTGCGCCCATTGATATGACATTCATATCATATAGTTAGTAGAAATCATTATCCCTGTCTTTGGACACATTATCGGTTAATAGAATTGATTTTTTTTTGTATTCTTGTGAATCGTGCTACTGTCTTGTGCTACTCTTGTTGTTTGTTAAAAACAACATGCTTTGATATTCAATTATGACTGCATAAAATCATTAATGTTGTTGTTCCTGTTAGAATTTGATCCTTGTCACCTCAATAAACACCATAAAATGTTGTATATTCCCTTTGAATGTTTGTTTATATCTATCTTGTGAGATCACTGTTCTTTGTATTAACTATATTTGCAGCAAAAATATTGATTCAGTATTGATTTTACTATCATATGACATTAATATGTATTTCTTGCATCTATGATCATTGTTACTGCTATGAGGCATTGTCTTCTATCTAGAGACCGTAAATGCAATTCGACTGTGATTCTTAAGGCTCCTCCAGTGTGATGGGTAGTTGATATGAAATCTGAATGTGTTTGTATTGATTGCTACCAAAACTATGATGATTTTCTCATGTCTTCAGGATGCTTCCGTTTTGTTCTTTGACTTATTTTATGCACCATGCACATCTTCTTTTGTAGCTGTAACATATTTGTTGTTCCTGTAAATGCACTAATAAATCAAGAATGACCTTCATTATTTTTTATCATTATTTAATCTTGTTGTCCTGTGATTGCTTTTGTGTACTACATACTTTGACTTGTGCATTACTATGATGTCATGTTTTATTTGACTGAAACAGTACCTTTTGGGTCTACATTATCATGGTACTCAGAGAATGTATCACTTTTGGCAACAACAGATTTTTAAATGTATCTATTTTAGCAATATGTTATCCACATTGTGATCTGGCATGTCATATCCTTTTGAATGCCCTTGGACTGCATATTGTTAATGATTATGATTGTTTGACATTTGTTGTTGCCCTTTTCGCATTTGTAACATGACTGATGTATTGGATGTTGATTCTCTAATAATCATCATTGCTATGTGTTATGCCCTGCATACCCGTCCCTACATTTTGTAGGCAAAATGTTGGGTCTCCCTTTTCTCTTTTTCTTTTTCTCCTTGGTTTCTTTTGTTTCCTTTGTTTCCCTCTGGGCTTTGCTCCCATGAGGGTTGTTTTTCTTTTGTTTCTTGTCCTCTTTTGTCTCTGGGACCCGGTCTTGGAGTTTGTTTGTCCTTTGAGCCGACCGGATCCCGAACTCCGGGATTCTCTGTCATCATATCTTCTTTTATGGGAAGGTGTGGCTGCATGGAATCCCTGAGCCCGGAGTCTGGAGGTTTTCCTATTCTAGATTTTGTGGAGGGAAAGCAATGTGTTTTCACCCCAAGGGTATAAATAGGTTTTACCCGTCACTTTCACATTTACCGGCGATCAAAACACTCAGAGCGATTACTAGGGTGATTAAGGTGATTAAAAGCGATTAAGTGCAAATTGCTTTTGGTAATTGACAACGTTCAAATAATAGTAAGCAGTGGTGCGTTCGCGGTTAGTTCGAGGTGATCCAGTTGCAGAGCGCCTCTCGTGCTCGATCCCTCCACATTCCCCAGGTTTTCAGGTAGGCCTTTTGGCTCTCTTTCTTCTGGTTTTTGGTTTTCTGGTTTTCGTGCTTTTGTCTCGCTTGGTTTTTGTTTTGTTTTTGTTTTTCCACGTCTTTGTGTTGGCTTTTCTGTCGCCTCCCATTGGTGGTTGGCTCTGCCAGAGGGTTGTCCACCCTCTGTGCGGTTGTAGTTTAGTGTAGCATTTGTAAATTTTGTATGATACTGTAAATATTTTTGTATATTCTGTACATTGGTGTAGCTTTCTGTAAATAGATGTATATATGTTGGTTTTCGGTCGGCCTGTGAGTTGTGCTTTGGCCCTCACCATGCTTCGGCCCTCATTAAATATGTATACCCTATGTTTATCCTTCTGTTTGTGGCGAGCTCGTCGCGCTCCCTCACGTCCAGACCAAATTATCGAGCTAGTCAGAGAGGTATTCACCACGGTTCAAACTCGGCACCTCGCCTGTTCGAGCCATGGTGGTTTTCTCTCTCTCCTATCATGTCATCTTAATGGCAGGATTAATTTCCCATGAACAAGCATTCAAATCTCATCCCATCTGGAATTTAATTCCCCCGTGTCATCCCACTTGTCACCATTAAAAGCCTTTACGCTACCTGTCACATGGCCACATGATGACCCATGTCAGCCAAGTACGGCTCACTGTCGGTCACGTTGACAACAGCTAGTTTCTCAGACTCTGAGTGCTGGGAAGCCCCTGGGTCTTCATTCCATCTTGTTTCCTAAACTAATATCCCGGAGCCCTGTGTGTTGATCAGAATCCAATCCTTGCTAACATTGATATTCTGAGATTTTGATGCATGCTAATACTTGTTGGACAAGTGCGAAATGGTGGTGAATTCCCCGAAGTCCCAAAAATATTGTTTTTATCATATTAACGTGTCTCCGGTCTTGCAGGTTGCAGATAGTTCGATCAAAATGTCTGAAGTGATCTATCCTCCTAATAGCCCTGAGCTACCAAGTACCTCCACTCGGGCGGCCATAAAGACTAAGGCCGAAAATATGTTAGCCAAACTACCACTAACCTCCAAGTACCCAAGGGAGGGTGTTCTCATGGGGTCTAAGGTGGACTCCAAGTTGCAAGAAATAACAGACACAGAGCCTGGACTATGGGTTGAAATGCAGGACTTGGTCCAAGCCATATACCAACAGAGGATTGCCGGAGATGATATGGAAAAATACATGGCCACCTCCGGGCTAATCAAAGCTGTAATTTTTCCTTGCTCGGTGCAAGCACTAGAGCTAATACTCCAACTAGCAATGCTTTAGAACGCACCCACCTGGGTTTTTTTGCTCGCCAATCCTGGGCCACTACACTATTCGGTGCCCATCATCAATCTTGATGCGGCTACTTTTGCTTCAGGGTTGGGGATCCCCCAATTCAAGGGAGCCATTGTTCTCTTCCAGTTCGCATCATTGAAGGAGTTCAGGGAAGCTTCCCTTCTCTCCCGACAACATCTCAACACTCACTGGCTAAGGTTCCCGAGAAGGGACTATAAAAAGATGAAGCTGGAGATCCCCCGCGGGGACTTTTAGGAATGTATTCAGGTGGGGATTATATTTCTATGTAGGCTCTTTTGAGAGCCCCTTGCCGGGACTTCTCGACATCGATGTATTACTTTCTCTACTACATCACCACCTGCAGTCAAACCTTCAAATGGGCGGCTATCATCGCCAACCATGTAGACGCACAGTTAAAGAGCATCCTCCAGACTTCCAAATTCTACATGACATCCTACGTACTATGGGCACTAGCCCAACAAAGACCTACTTTTCAAAGTTTGCAGACAGTGGGCGTTCTTGAGAATGGGCCTGACCAGTTGGTTCCATGGGATCATTACCCCCAGGTCCAGTGGGAACTTAGATTCCCTAATTTTTGTTGGGTAAACGATGCGTTCGTTTACCATAACATTTTGACACTTACTTGGGATACTGGGTACCGGTTGTCGCAAGAGGCGATGAACTTGGTGAGTACTTACAATAATTACTTCATTCAATTCTAGCAACATACATACATTTGGGTGACCGGCTTCTCCAGGAAACGCTATCTACTCCCTGGATATTGCAGGGATAGAGTCATTCTTTTGGAGTACTACAGACAGATTCTAGAGCTGCATGCCCTCTTCACATTGAAGAAGGTTACTAACATCCCATTCCCAATCTCTTTTGGGAACTATTCTTCCTGCCTTGTCACAACAAAGGAGGTCGACAATGAACTGAAGAGTCTAGGACTAGCGGAATTCCACCATACCAGAAGCAATTTTGATCCGTTGGGCAAGATAGCAACTACACTTCCCCGAGCGTCCCCACCACATACATATGATATTGAAGATTTATGGGCAGATTGCCAGGACATTTTTGATCTCCGGGCTTGCCAGCATTCGTGGATGTCCAAAAGCTTGATGAAAGCCCTCGACTTTTGGGGTTTCCTAAAGGGTTTTACAAACGATGGGCCTCTTGAGGACCCACTATACAAAGAACAAGGGATCGATAAGTTAGATCTCCCTTCGGTGGATTGGGGTACCCTGGAGAAATTAACGATTGAGGAGGTGTGCTGCCCTATTATAGATAACAGTCATAAGTATTTTGAGAGGGTGTGCCCAAGGAGCACTTAGAAAGGCCCAATTGTGCAGAGGTCTGCTTTGACCTCCGAAGCCACGGGACCCAGCAAAAGGAAGGAGAAGGAGAAAGAAAGTGCCCTGGCCCAAGCGCCTCCCAAAGGTCTGCTCCCCATGATGGCACAAATTCAAGAACAGATAGAGGCGTCGAGGCTGACAAGCCAGAAGATAAGTGCCCAGCTTTCCCATAGCCTCCTCGCAACTCCAGTGGGATCTGCCCACTCGGCGAGATCCCATTCATTGGAAACACTAATGAGAAAGCAGACATTTGCCGAGGTAGAGTGTGCAAATATTCATGACGTCAGGGCCCCACTACAAAGAAAGAAGAAGTAGAAGGTAAACCCTACCCCAAGCGCAAACACGGGCCCCGGCATCCCCAACATTCCCCCAGTAGAGGTCAGTTCCAATTCTTCTGAACTAGATGATATAGCAGAGGTCTCTCCCCCACACGACGACTTTGATGACATCTTCAAGACGGATGAGCTTATGAACCTGCATGGAGAAATAGACTAGGCGGTGGAAGAAATTGTCGCCCAGGAAAAGGAGGAGGTCCCCGCCGAAAAAGAAATCCCAGAGACAGAAGCTGCCTCAGAGCAAGAAGTCCGAGAAGAAGCACAAGAGGAGCCTGAGTGGGAGGAAATACCAGTCCAGGAGACCGAGAAAGAACCAAGGCAAACAACAGATGACTGGGGAAATCGGACTCACAGGATCAACCGTACCCCCAATCATCACGCTCCAGATGCCTTTGGCTACTCCAGTAGACCATGCCCCCTAGAGTACATTCGGTGAGGTGATCACAGTGGCCCAAATGCTGAACCTAGGACAGATGCGTCTGCCACCTCCTGAATATTTTCCAATGGAGGAAGATATCCCGACGAATGACACTGAAGAAGAGAAACAACACCACCAGGATGAGGGGAGAATCCTCAAGGATATGAATGTTGATTCGCTTGATGCTGAGAGGGATGGGGAAATCCCCGATAATATAGGTGATGTTGATACCGATGGAGAAGAAATCTCGGACATCACAAAAGAGGACTCCAACAGGGCGGAAGATACTGAGGCCCCCGGAGAGCAAGAAAAGGAACAGGAACAGGAAAAGGAAAAGGAGAAAGAGCCCAATGACACTACAGATACCGGGAGTGCACTGCCGGACTCTGAAGGGAGTCCCAACACCTAGGCCTTGGTAGAAAAACTGCCCCAGCCGCCACATTGGCTGGTGGAGTCCAGAAAGAGAAAGGCCCCGACAGAAGCAACAGGTGTTCCACTCTCCCTGGCCAAAATGATGGCTCGAAACACAGAGGCCAAGAAGCCTAAAAAGGCCCGGACAGTTCATACCCTTCAGACTGGCCCAGAAGGAAGCACAGTTGTGACAATCGCGACACCTCCCCCAAATACAGATGCAACGACGGTAAGGGCCTAAGATTATACAATCATGGAAGCGCCTCTAGGGAGGAGAAATAAGTAGGGAGAATTAGACTTGCTATGAGAGGCAACATGGACAATAGAAGCCCGCTATAATAAACAGGCCCAGAAGTTGAAGGAGGAAAGAGAAAATAATGAGAATCTCTGCGGACTTCTAACAGAACTTACACAGCCCCTGGCCGAGATCCATCCGGAAGCTTCCACCTCCAAACTACCGCTTGCATAGCGTGACATGGATACTCTAAGGGCCATGAAGAAGAAGGCACAGGCTCTGGATGGGTGGATCACCGAGCAGATAACCGCCGTAAGGCAATTTTTAGTTGTGTCACTCCCGGATCTTTACCAGATCAACAACCTCTTGAATTAGGTGGACATCTCCGCTATCCTATGGGAGGGAGACTTAGAGAAATATGAAGGATGGAAGACCAGGTTGGATGAGGTCTTTAAATCTAGGGAAGAGGCCGTCATGGAGACAGGAATTTTGGGGGAGGAATCATTCAAGTCCCTCCGGGCCCAGTACACCAGACTTGGCCTCAAGATCGAGGTATGCAAGCAACTGTTTAAGGCCCTAAGAGAGAAATTAATTGCGGTCCGGTATCATTTGTGCCTATTTAAATCATTCATTATAAGGGTGTGACAAGTCGACCCCTTCACCACGGAAACATGCGCCCTAGAGGAATATGTCCTTAGTAAGTATGATGAGCTAATGGAGTCCCTATATCAGTCTACCAGGGACTTCGACAGAGGAAATCTATCAAGAATATCTAAGATGATGCTCCGGGCTCATGATGCCATAAAATTAGTAGATTTATTCCAGAATGGGGCTGGAGAAGTTGAGGAAAAGTTTGAAGCTGTCCATGACTAGTGGAATAACATTAAGGACATAGATGAGGATGGAATCATCTAAGTTTTGGAGGCATTTAAGAATAGTAAAGGGCAATAAAATTCTCTGGATTCTTGGGATTATCACTAGCAGGGTGCATTCTTTTACATTCATTATTCTTTGAGCGTAAGCTCCCGGATCCCGGAGTCCCAGATCTAACAGTTTTGTATTCTTTTGGTGGCCCGTGTTCCGGTTCCTCGGAGCTGACCTGTCACTATCCAATAGTTAATAACGAGGTCAGAAAGTGGATGATCTCGATAGAATGTGTCAGCTCGAGGGATGGTTCTAACAGATGGTCTTTCTAAGGCGCCACCCCAACATTAACTACCTGGCGCATCGAAGATAGTGAGCCACATATTGCATTAATGAGGCATGTAGCCTCGAACTATAGAAAGATCAGATTTTTTCTCTTCTCCCTCCAGCACTCTTCTTGATCCTAGCTCTTCTATACCTCTCTTCTTGTTTTATTCTTCTGACATGTCAGACCTCTATTCTTTTTGAGGTAGTTGTAAAGTGGTGCAGGTAGTACTGGCCACCAGATATTGTATTTTATTATTGAGTGTACATTGAGATTAGGTTAACTTTAACGCAAGTATGTGTATAAATAAGAAGTCCGACCTCATTCCAAGGGTCGACAAAATTGATGATTTTACAGTCCATAGTAATAGCATTTCAGCATTTCATTTCTTGTAGTTGTAGAGCTCAATGCTCAGTAGTTCTTAGTAGATAGATGCTCTATTGGAGTTGTTGATGTACACACCAGTGCTGCTGGAAAACTCTTAATGAAGAAGGAAGGATTCTCGCAATGATGTTGTTGGTGTCTTGATCTGTGAGTTAATACTCTTTTGTGTTGTATATTTCTGATGTCCTTTGCTCTAATGTTAAAGTAGATTAACGACCTCTTTCCCCTTGCTATTGAACATGTATGAATCGTTGGTTTTGTATATGTTTAGTATTTAGTATAGTTCGTTAGAGCATGGTTGATATTTTAAATGTATTCGCATAACTATAAGTAGAATGGATACACTCTAACCATGGCATATCTTTTGAAGTTTGTTTTACAACCCAAATGCTTGCAGGAAACCCCAACCTAACAAAATTCCCAAAGAAGACGAGCCAAGAAAAACCAGTTATCCCCCTGAACAAAATAGTCACACACCCAACTTAGCTCCCGCACTATCGAGACCCAACTCTCAGGTGCTTGAAGGCCCGAAGAATTTATTCCTTGGACAACCTTTATAGGTGAAGTTGGCTGATACCCCAGTACCCAGTGACAACTTACATCTGTTGGCGGACCGGTTACGAAGTCCCGTCAACAAAAACTGGCGCTAGAAGGAGGGCATGAGCTCGTCCCCTCCAGAAGATCTCAACTTTACACTGCCTGTGGGTTCTCCAAGCCATAGTTTTAGGAATCAAACCTTTAGTGGGATTGGATCATTTTCACCTGCAAGATTTGAAAGAGTCCTTAGATCGGCCCCCAATCCTGGAAGGTTTGTTGAACTTGAGCCTCCTGCTCAAAAGAAGAGGACCCCGCAAACCAAGCACCAACCAACATTGTCTGGGGATCTACTATATCTCAGAACACCCAAGTTTCCCAGACGATCCCGGGGACCAACACTCTACCTAGCCAAAATAAAACACCCCCGATGGCTATGTACTTTAGTAACACTGGGTCCCACATGGGGTAGTTTCCCGGTGCTACCAACGATCTTCCTCCGCATCTGGAGAAGATTTGCCCCCGATATGAGCATTTAGGCTCACGAACTGTAGAAGAGCATCTGCAAGACTACAAAGGTGCCATGAACCGACACTGGATCCAACATCAAGACATTGTGACCTGAATGTTCCCTCTTTCCTTGGGATAGAATGAGTTAAACTGGTACCTTAACTTGCCGGCCAACTCCATCAACAGTTGGCAGGATATGGAAGACGCTTTCTTGGCAGCCTTTTACGTACACGTGGACCCGGCATGGTCCCACAGCCAATTTATCTCCATTAGGAAGAAATCGAATGAACCCCTTGTAGCATTCAATCATCGGTTCCAATGAGCCTTAAAGCAGTGCACAGGCCCCTTCATCCCATCTGCAGATGTAACTATCTAGACTTACCTTAATGCAATGGACCCCTTTGTTGCCACTCTCCTATGGAGAACTACCGCCCCTAATGACCTGGATACTCTGGCAAAGGTTTACAACCTGGCCTTGGAGTTGTCCCACAGTTTGATAAAAGATCCTGGTGGGATTGGGCAGAGCACGCCTTTCAACATGATCCCTGATGAAACTTCTTACGCCAGGGGATACAACCTCAATCAGGAAATGGGCGCCCCAGCGATGGCCATGAACCCACCATCGCCGATAGACTAACAGGCCCGGTACGTGTATCCAACGCAAACCCAGACAACACTGGGTCTGGAATTTTTTCCCTGGAACCAGCCGTAGCAAATGCAATAACCATTGACACAACCCTCCATAGTACCTTTCTTCTAGTCGCCCGTGGCTAGAGGATTTTCATCCTTGACTCCAGGAGCTGATGTCTCTTTCCCCAAGAACTAACCGCAACAACCGTCACTTTGTGACGTGAACACCTAGCTGTCTGCCAAGGTTGAATCCCTTTGGTGATTAGTTTCCTCCCTAACTATGGACATGGTATAGCTGAAGGTGGGGCCTTTTGCACCTCACAACCCCAATTCCCAAAGAGGGAATATCTTCTCTGGCCAATGAAATAATAATACCAGAGGAAGAAACTATAACAATGGGCCTCAGCCCAATCAACAATAATGGAACAATAATGCAAACACCGGAGGTCCCCCTTCAAACCAAAACACCACTTAGGGCGGTGTTGAACCTACTCATTTCACACCGATCGTGGAACTCCAGCCCCTAACTAACTGGTGTAGATTGCATGACATTGACTCTCATTCTGAGGTGAACTATGCCACACTGGAGAAGGTCATCATGATCTCCCAGTTGGACAGACAATAGCCTGTCGATCCTACTCCCCCGGAAACATCAGCGCAAGAGCCCACTCACGGTGCCTTCACCTATGAGACCGTCTTCTTTGGGACAGACAATGAAGACAAAGAAGAACCGAATTACAGGGGTTCTTTGATGAATCTATCCCAACCTTTGAGGTCAATGCCTTCACCAACCCATGGACTCCCTACAACACCCAGAGTCAGGCTATTAAAGGACTAGTTTACACACCTACACCTCCCAAGGATACCCCTCCCCGAGACAATACAACTGATCACTCATTCCCACCGAAAGGATCTAGCTCTAACCAAGCTAAGGATCCGGTCGAGGGAAGCTAACAATTCCCGGTGGGAAGGTTTGACATCACAAAGGTGTTGGAAAGAACCACCACCTCCATGACCCTGATGGAGGTTTTGTTGAATTGTCTTGAGTAGAGTAAGTCTCTTCTGAAGCTCTTGGAAAACCTGGAAGCCGTCAGTCGCCCACCCAAGACTGTCACTTTTTATGATGCCAACGCGACTGTCTTTTGGGGAAACATAGAGGATCCTCCCTTCCTACTAGGTTTGAACATACAATGGAAGAACCTACACAATTACTTGGTTGATTTCGGTGCTTCGGGAAGCATCATGCCTTTATCCATATGCCAGAAGATTGGACTCCATCCCACTCCATCCAGAGGTGCAGTAGTCCAGTTGGACAAAACTGCTATAAAAATGGTAGGTGAGCTGAAGAACATCCGGATTCAGCTCATCCAAGACCCCCAGATATCAAGCATAGTAGACATCCAAGTGGTGGACATCCCCGAGACTTATGGGATGTTATTAAGTTAGAATTGGTCCAAGGCCCTTAATGGGTTTTTCTCCACAGAATTCTCCCACTTGTGGCTCCCCAGGGAGGGGCAGCCTAACCAGATCCGGGTAGAAAGTGAACCCAGGATGAAGTAGGCCCTCACCGAAGTCGGGAGAGTAAACAAAGTCCTTTTCTCTGAGACTTCCCCTGGGGTGTACCGACCCCTCGAGATCCTCACATTTGATTTCACCCCCGGGGAGGATCCCATAGTCTCTCAGAGAATTCAGGACCTGGACGAAAAGATAAGGGGTGAGGTTAACTCACAGGGCATCGTAGTAACTCCTGCTACACTCTTGTCCGACACTTGGTGCCAGGTGCATTATCAAAAATATTCTAAACTAGAGTGTGAGCCTTGCAACGCCGCTGCTACTTGCCATATCGATGTTGTTCGGGAGAAGAAACATGAAGCAGATTTGCTTGGACCCAACAATCATTTTGGCAGTACTCCCATGGTGTCGCCTTTCCAGGAATCCTAACCACAGGCCTTTGCGGAGGTAAAACTCACCCACGCACCATCAAAGCCAGTGGAAACTCCTCCCAACATTCCCAAAATCAATCCAAATGCCACTTTGCCTTCCCATTCCCAGACAACAAACAGTGACTTGTGGACTCTGAAGTTTGATGGGTCCCAGTCTAAACAAGGTTGTGGGGCCGGAGTAGAATTGATCAACCCACGGGGGAAATCCTTCCTCATGTCTTACAGGCTGCAGTTTAACTACACAAACAATGTCATGGAGTACAAGGCCTTGGTCCTTGGACTCCTATTTGCACTAAGGAAAGGAATTACCCACCTCCAAGCGATGGGTGATTCAGAGTTGATCATTAAACAGGTCCAGAGCCAATATACTTTTCATGACAAAAGGCTAGCCGCATACCGCAACCGGGCATGGAGCCTCATCAAAGATTTTGATGCCTTTGGCATTGAAATCATTCCCCAGAAAAGAAACTACATCCTGGATGCCCTTTCCATATCTGTCAGCACCCTCAAGAAAATGGCCAACTCCTGGCTCCAGAAGTTCTCCGTTGAGATGGTCCCCACCCCATCCATTCCAGAAAATGTCACCCACTTTCAGGTCTTTGAGGATGATCAACATATTCTGGCCTTCATGGCCAATGCTCATGTTTTCGAGGACTAGATAGTGAAAGAAAGAGTTCATGAAGATACCGGGTAGGGTGAAGAAGAAGATGATGGGATCATAGACTTACCAACCAACACCATCCCTAAGGGGATGGTAGTGCTAGAACGCATTTTTGACTTGGACCCCCAGGGCCGAGAACAGATATCATCCTCCTTAGAGGGAGGAAAATTCAAAAAGGTCAACATCGGCCAGGCTGATGAAGACAAATTTGTGCATATTGGAACATCCTGCTCCCCAGAGGAGAAGCAGAAGATTCTTGCGGTTCTCCAAGAATACATTGATGTAATTGCGTAGAGGTATGAGGATCTGAAAACCTATGACACATCCATCATGACCCATACCATCCCACTGAAACCAGATGCTAAGTCCTTCCAACAAAAGAAAAGACTACTAAACCCACTGATCGAGCCTCTAATCCATCAAGAGGTTCAAAAACTGTTGTCAGCCCAGATTATCTTTCCTATCCAGCACACTACTTGGGTTGCCAACCTCATCCCTGTGAGGAAGAAAAGCGGTGAGATCCGCCTTTGCGTGGATTTTTGCAATTTAAACAAGGCATCTAAGAAGGATAATCACCCTCTCCCCTTGTTGGATGAGGTATTGCAAATCATGAATGGATCTCAAATGATGTACTTCTTGGATGGGTACTCTGGGTATAACCAGGTCATGGTTAAGTACAAAGATTGAGACAAAATGACATTTACCACCAAGTGGGGAAGGTTTTCATACCAGAGAATGCCCTTTGGCTTGATCAACGTAGGGGCCACATTTCAAAAGGCTATGGACATTGCGTTCGAAGGCCTAGTAAATCAATGTATAATCATCTACATGGATGATTTGACCGTCTTTTCCCAGTACAGGCGTGATCACTCCGCCCACCTTGGCCAAATTTGTGAGAGGTGTCACCGGTATGGAATATCCCTCAACCCTAAGAAATTTTTATTCAGGGTCACTAAGGGAAGCTTCTCGGGAATATCGTCTTCGAGAAGGGTATATCCATTGACCCTGAGAGAGTTGAATCACTGCTGAACTTATAGATGCCCGACAACAAGAAAGAAATGAGATCTTTCTTTAGAAAGATAAAATTTATTCGGTGGTTCATCACCGGATTCGCCGAGATAGTCAAACCACTCAATGACATGATGAAGAAAGATACGAAGATTGAGTGGAATCCTAAAGAAAAGCGGGGATTTTCCCAGATTAAGAAAATGATTTTAGAGGCACCAGTCTTGGCTAGTCTAGACTATTCCCTCCCATTTCACATATACCCTTTTGCTTCGCCATATTCTGTAGCGGCAATTTTGAACCAGAAGGTTGAAGGGAAAGAATGACCAATAGCTTTTATGAGCTCCCCCTTTAAGAATGCCAAATTCCGGTATTCGTCTTTGGAAAAGTAGGCCTTTACTCTCGTCCGCGCCATGAAGAAATTCTGGCATTACATTCTCTGGAGCAAAGTGCACACTATCATCCCAGACCAGGCTGTTAAGTCTCCGCTCCTACAGAGTGAACTAGGTGAATGACGAGGGAAATGGATGGCCATCCTCCAAGAGTATGATTTGGAAATGCAACCCATGAAAATAGTCTGAGGCCAGGGACTATGTAGAGCAATGGTAGAAGGAACTCCAGACTTCGAATTCCAAACTTATACAGTGGAGTCCATCACTCAAGATCCGTGGTATACCGACCTGGTATACTTATTGTTGAATAACAGATGCCCGAAGGGGCTACCCACAAATAAACTTCGTGCCTTGTGGCTGAAAAGCGCACACTTCATGATAAAAAATGGAACTCTTTTCTGCAGGAACTATGAAGGGATATACCTCCGGTGCATAGATCAGGACCAAGCTGCGAGAATGTTTGAAGAATTCAAGGGGCAGTTTGGAACCGGGCATGGCTCAGTTGATGTCACTGTCCATTAGATCTTTCAGGCTGGATACTATTGGCCCTGCATATTTAAGGATGTCTACACTCATGTTAGGAGATGCCACACTTGCCAAACGGTGGCACATCGTGAGCAAAACCCGGCTATGCCTTTGCAGCCGGTCTTCAAAGCTAGACCCTTCGCCCAATGGGCATTTGACTTTATCAGGGAAATCAACCCCAACTTGTCTGCCAACCACAGGTACATTTTGACTACTACCCATTATTGCACCCGGTGGTTTGAAGCGATTCCTTACAAAAACAACACGGCGGATGTAGTCATTAAATTCCTGGAAGAAAACATAGTCACCCGTTTTAGAATACCATTTTCTATAGTGTGTGACAATGGTCTAGTGTTTTCTTCAGTGAAATTACTTGAATGGACCTATGAAAGAAAGATCACCCTAAAGTTCTCTAGAAACTACTATCCCTTGGGTAATGGTGTGGCTGAATCTACCAACAAAAATCTACTTGAGGTGATCAAACATCTGTTAGAACAAAACCCTCGGGACTAGCACCAAAAGCTTAGATTCGCCCTCTAGGCAAATCGTATCATAATAAAGGTAGCCCTAGGGACTTCTCCTTTTCACATGGTCTATGGCCAGAATCTAGTATTCCCCATCAACTTACAGATCATGGTACTACAATTTATGCAGGAATTCAGCAACCGGGACAACATTGTGGAGGTTCGGCTCCTGAACCTAGTGTGAATGGAGGAAAAAAGAGATGCAACCCTTGAACACTTCCTGTGTCACCAAGAACTAGTAAAAAGATAGTTTGACCGAAGAGCCCAGTATAAGGCCTTTTAGATTTTGGACTTGGTCCACTTGTGGGACAAAGCCCAGGAAAAGAAGGGAAATCACACCAAGTTCCAATGGCTCTAGCTCAGACCATATCTGATAGCTGAGATCTGCTGGGAAAATACTTATCACCTCAATACCATGACCAGAGAAGCTGTCCCATTGCCTGTCAATGGGTAGTTTCTCAAGCACTATTTTGAATGAGGTGGGCGATTGGTTTGTCTGAAGTTGTGCTATATGTAAAATCCTTGCTTGTAAATATCTTTCCTGGTGTTCCTTTGGAATACCTTGTAAATAGTTTGTCGGTCATCCTCCAGGACCGCCTTTCCTTTTCTTGCTTGCTGTCAGTTTTGGTTTTCTTTTTTTTCTTTTGTTTTCCCAGGTTCCTAGCATGTTGTCTTCTTATTGTAGACAGGTATGCTTCGCATAACATCTAGTCTTTGGAATGGTACCTTGGGCATTCCGGTGAATCTGAAATCTATTGTTATGGTGGAATTTGTCTGCACTCTGGAGTTAATTTTTAAGTACGGTAAAATGTTATGGGTAATCCTCATCAGGTTCATATCTTGAAGTCTGGACATGGGTTAACAAAAAATCTAAGAAGCAAGTAATTGCGTGATCCTTGAGGGTAGATCGGTTGCACTAGTTGTTGACCAAGTTTGAAAATCATTAAAATATCCCGAGTCCAAAATGTTCCCTCCTATTCAGTAATTTAAAAGTGGATGGCAAGGTGAAAGAAGTACCGCCATAAAAATTAGCGAAGCTTAAGGCTTATGGTGAAAGAAGTACCGCCTTCCCATCTAAAAAAGAAAAAAAAAAGAAAAGAAAAAGAACTGAAGAATAGAGAATTCCGGTATCCGGAGGGAAACGTGCAAGATAGGATGACTTTGGTCTGATTTATTCAGTGCCTCCTCTTTGCTCCTCCCGAAAGTCATCAGCTTGATTTTATTTCAAAAAACACACACTTCATAGCTGATGAAAGACCGAAGGATTGAATCAATCATGAGTCTAGTTTTCTCAGACGCCTTGCGCTTTGCAAGAAGAATGCACCAGGTAAATATTAGTTCCATTTTTTTGTGCTAACCAGAGATTCTAAAGTTCTCAAATGCGCTAATGCATTCATCCTAGATAGTCGCCATTTCTTATGCCCTGCATACCCATCCCTACATTTTGTAGGAAAAATGTTGGGTCCCCCTTTTTGCTTTTGCTTTTTCTCCTTGGTTTCTTTTGTTTCCTTTGTTTCCCTCCAGAATTTTCTCCCGTGAGGGTTTTTTTATTTTTCTTCTTGTCCTCTTTTGTCTCCGGGACCCGGTCCCAGATTTTGTTTGTCCTTTGAGCCGACTGATTCCTGGACTCTAGGATTCTTTGTCATCATATCTTCTTTTATGGGAAGGTGTGGCTGCATGGAATCCACGGGCCTGCAGTCCAGAGGTTTTCCTATTTCAGAGTTTGCGAAGGGAAAGAAATGTGTTTTCACCCCAAGGGTATAAATAGGTTTTACCTATCACTTTCACATTTACTGCTATCAAAACACTCAGAGCGATTACCAGGGTGATTAAGGTGATTCAAAGCGATTAAGTGCAAATTGCTTTTGGTAATTGACAACGTTCAAACAACAGGAAGCAGTGGTGTGTTTGCGGTCAGTTCCAGGTGAACCAGTTGCAAAGTGCCTCCCATGCTTGATCCCTCCGCATTCCCCGTATTTTCAGGTAGGCCTTTCGGCTCTCTTCCTTCTAGTTTTTGGTTTTCTGGTTTTCTTGCTTTCATCTCGCTTGGTTTTTGTTCTATTTTTGTTTTTTCGCGTCTTTGTGTTGGCTTTTCTGTCGCATCCCATTGGTGGGTTGGCTCTTCTAGAGTGTTGTCCACCCTCTGTACGGTTGTAGTTTAGTGTAGCATTTGTATATTTTGTATGATAGTGTAAATATTTCTATATATTATGTACATTAGTGTAGCTTTCTGTAAATAGATGTATATATGCTAATTTTTGGTCGACCTGTGAGTTGTGCTTCGGCCCTCGCCATGCTTCGGCCCTCTGTAAATATGTATACCCCATGTATATCCTTCCATTTTTGGCAAGCTCATTGTGCTCCCTCACGTTTAGACCAAATTGTCAAGCTAGTCAGAGAGGTATTCACCACGGTTTGAACTCGGCACCTCACCTGTTCGAGCCATGGTGGTTTTCTCTCTCTCTCCTGTCATGTCGTCTTAATGGCAGGATTAATTTCCCAAGACTGAACATTCAAATCCCATCCCATCTGGCATTTACTTCCCCTATTTCAGCCCACTTGTTGCCATTAAAATCCTTTATTCCACCTGTCGCATGGCCACATGATGAACCATGTCAGCCAAGTATGGCTCACTGCCGTTCACGTCAACAATGGCTAGTTTAGAGTTGTATTTCTGGCTTAGATTGTGTATGTTTTTTAGTATGGTAATAGTTGTTGGACAAGTGTGAAGTGGTGGTGAAATCCCTAGAGTCCCTAAAATATTGTTTTTATCATATTAATGGTTCTTCGGTCTTGCAGGTTGCAAATAGTTCGATCAAAATGTCTGAAGTGATCACTCCTCCTGATAGCCCAGAGTTTCCAAGTACCTCCACTTGGGCGGCCACGAAGAATAAGGCCAAAAAGATGCTAGCCAAACTACCACTAACCTCCAAATACCTGAGGGAGGGTGTTCTCATGGGGTCCAAGGTGGACTCCAAGTTGCAAGAAATAATAGACACAGAGCCCGAACTATGGGCTGAAATGCAGGGCTTGGTCCAAGCCATATACCAACAGAGGACCGCCAGAGATGATATGGAAAAACACATGGCCGCCTCTGGAATTATCAAAGCTGCAATTTTTCCCTTCTCGGTGCAAGCACCAGAGTTAATACTCCAACTAGCAATGTTCTACAACGCCCCCACCTGGGTTATTTTTCTCGCTGATCCTCGGCCACTACACTATTCGGTACCCATCGTCAATCTTGATGAGGCTACTTTTGCTTCAGGGTTGGGGATCCCCCAATTCAAGGGAGCCATTATTCTCTCCCAGTCTGCGTCATTGAAGGAGTTTGGGGAAGCTTCCCTTCTCTCCAGACAACATCTCAACACAAACTGGCTAAAGTCCCCAAGAAGGGACTGTAAAAAGATGAAGCTGGAGATTCCCCACCGGGACTTTAAGGACTGTATTCAGGTGGGGATTATATTTCTATGTAGGCTCTTTGGAGAGCCCCATGCCCGGGACTTCTAAACATGGATGTATTACTTTCTCTACTGCATCACCACCTGCAGTCAGACCTTCAACTGGGTGGCTATCATCGCCAACCATGTAGACGCGCAGTTAAAGAGCATCCTCCAGAATTCCAAATTTTACATGACATCCTACGTACTATGGGCACTAGCCCAACATAGACATACTTTTTAGGGTTTGCAGATAATGGGCGTTCTCGAGAATGGGTCCAACTAGTTGGTGTCATGGGATCATTACCCCCCAAGTCCAATGGGAACTTAGCTTCCCTAATTTTTGTTGGGTAGATGATGCGTTCATTTACCATAACATTTTGACACCGACTTGAGATACTTGGTACCGATTGTCGTAGGAGGCGATGAACTTGGCGAGTACTTATGGCAATTACTTCATTCAATTACAAAAGCATACATACATTTGGGTGATCGGCTTCTCCAGGAAACCCTATCTACTCCCTCGATATTGCGGGGATAGAATCATTCTTTTGGAGTACTACAGACAGATTCTGGAGCTGCATGCCCTCTTCACATTGAAGAAGGTTACTAACCTCCCATTCCCAATCTCTTGTGGGAACTATTATTGTAGCCTTGCCACGACAAAGGAGGCCGAAAATGAAATGAAGAGTCTAGGACTGGTGGAATTCCACCATACCAAAAGCAATTTAGATCCGCTGGGCAAGATAGCAACGAGGCTTCCCCGGGCGTCCCCACCACATACAGATGATATTGAAGATTTATGGGTGGATTGCTAGGACAGTTTTAATCTCTGTGCCCGCCAGCATTTGCGGATGTCCAAAGGCTTGATGAAATCCCTCGACCTTTGGGGTTTCCCGAAGGGTTTTACAGATGATGGGCCTCTTGAGGACCCATTGTACAAAGAACAAGGGATCGATAAGTTAGATCTCCCTCTGGTGGATTAGGACACCCCAGAGAACTTAACAATTAAGGAGGTATGCTGCCCCAATATAGATAACAGTCATAAGTATTTTGAGCGGGTGTGTCCAAGGAGCATCCGAAAAGGCCCAATTGTGCGGAGGTCTGCTTCGACCTCCGGAGCTACGGGACCCAACAAAAGAAAGGGGAAGCAGCAAGAAAGTGCCTTGGCCCAAGCGCCTCCTAAAGGTCCACTCCCCATGATGGCACAGATTCAAGAATAGATGGATGCGTCGAGGCTGACAAGCCAGAAGATAAGTGCCCAGCTTTCCCGCGGCCTCCTCGCAACTCCAGTGGGATCTGCCCGCCCGGTGGGATCCCCTTCATTGGCAACACTAATGAGTAGGAAGACATTCGCCGAGGCAGAGTCTGAAAATATTCTAGATGTCGAGGCCCCACTACAAAGAAAGAAGAAGCAGAAGGTAAACCCTACCCCAAGCGCAGACACGAGCCTCGACATGCCCAACATTCCCCCAGTAGAGGTCAGTTCAGATTCTCCTGAACTGGATGATATAGAAGAGGTCTCTCCCCCACATGATGACTTTGATAACATCTTCAGGATGGATGAGCTTATGAACCTGCATGGGGAAATAGACCAAGCGGTGGAAGAAATTGCCGCCTAGGAAAAGGAGGAGGTCCCCGTCGAAAAAGAAATCCCAGAGAAAGAAGCTGCCTCAGAGTAGGAAGTCCAAGAAGAAGCACAAGAGGAGCCCAAGCGGGTGGAAAAAATGGTCTAGGAGACCAAGAAAGAACCAAGGCAAACAACAGACAACTGGGGAAATCGGACTCACGAGATCAACTGTACCCCCAATCGTCACGCTCCAGACGCCTTTGGTTACTTCGGGTGACCATGCCCCCTGGAGTACATTTGGCGAGGTGATCACAGTGGCCCAAATGCTGAACCTAGGCTAGATACCTCCGCCACCTCCAGAAGATGTTCCAATGGAGGAAGATATCCCTACGAATGATGCCTAAGAAGAGAAACAACAATGACAGGATGAGGGGAGAATCCTCGAGGATATGAATGTTGATTTGCTCGATGCTAAGAAGGATGGGGAAGTCCCTGATGATAAAGATGATGCTGATACCGACGGAGAAGAAATCTCAGACATCACAAAAGAGGATCCCAACAATGCGGAAGACACTGAGGCACCCGGAGAGCAAGAAAAGGAATAGGAATAGGAACAGGAAAAGGAGAAAGAGCCTGATGACATTGTAGATACTGGGAGTTCACTTCCAGACTCTGAAGGGAGTCCTAACACCCAAGCCTTGGCAGAAAAACCGCCCAGCTGCCACATTGGTTGGTGGAGTCCAGAAATAGAAAGGCCCTGACAGCGGCAATAGGTTTTCCACTCTCCCTGGCCAAGATGATGGCCCAAAATGCAAAGGCCAAGAAGCCTAAAAAGGCTCGGAGAGTCCATACCCTTTGGACTGGTCCAGAAGGAAGCACAGTTGCGACCATCGCAACACCTCCCCCAGATACAGATGTAGTGGTGGTAAGGGCCAAAGATTATACAATCATGGAAGTGCCTCTGGGGAGGAGAGATAAGCATGGATAATTAGACCTGCTATGAGAGGCAACCCAGGAAATAGAAGCCCAATATAATAAACAGGCCCAGAAGTTGAAGGAGGAAAGAGAAAATAATGAGAATCTCCTCGGACTTCTGACAGAACTTACACAGCCCCTAGCTGAGATCCATCCAGAAGATTCCACCTTTGGACTACCACTTGCACAGGGTGACATGGATACTCTAAGGGCCATGATGAAGAAGGCCCAGGCTATGGATGGGTGGATCACTGAGCAGATAACGACAGTAAGGCAATTCTTAGTTGTGTCACTCCCGGATCTTTACTAGATCAAAAATCTCTTGAATCAGGTGGACGTCTCCATTGTCCTATGGGAGGGAGACTTAGAGAAATATGAAGGATGGAATACCAGGTTGGATGAGGTATTTAACTCTGGCGAAGAGGCCTTCACGCAGACGGGAATTTTGGGGGAGGAATCATTCGAGTCCCTCCAGGCCCAGTAATCTAGACTTGGCCTCAAGATTTAGGTATGCAAGCAACTGGTTAAGGCCCTAAGAGAGAAAGTAACTGTGATTTGGTATCCTTTGGGCCTATTTAAAGCATTCATTCACCACCAGAATGTGCGCCCCAGAGGACTATGTCCTCAGTAAGTATGATGAGCTAATGGAGCCCCTGTATCAGTCTGTCGGGGACTTCAATGGAGGAAAGCTATCAAGAATATCTAAGATGATGCTCCGGGCTCATGACACCATAAAATTAGTAGATGAATTCTGAAACGGGGCCGGAGAAGTTGAGGAAAAGTTTGAATTTGTCCGCGACCGATGGAATAACATTAAGGACATAGATGAGGATGGCATCAGCCAAGTTTTGGAGGCATTTAAGAATAGTAAAGGGAAATATAATTCTCTGGATTCCATGGATTATCACCAACAGGGTGCATTCTGTTACATTCATTATTCTTTGAGTGTAATCTCCTAGATCCCAGAGTCCTGGATCCAACAGTTTTGTATTCTTTCGATGGCCTGTGTTCAGGTTCCCCAGAGCTGACCAGTCACTATCCAACAGTTAATAATGAGGTCAAAAAGTGGGTGATCCTAATAGAATGTGTTAGCTCGAGGGATGGTTCTGACAGATGGTCTTCCTGAGGTGTCGCCCCAACATTAAATACCTGGCGCATCGAAGATAGTGAGCCACATATTGCATTAATGAGGCATGTAGCCTTGAACTCCAGAAAGATCAAATTTCTTCTCTTCTCCCTCCAGCACTCTTATCGATGCTTATTCTTCCATACCTCTCTTCTTGTCTTATTCTTTTGACATGTCAGACCTCTATTCTTTTCGAGGTAGTTGTAAAGTGGTGCAGGTAGTACCGACCACCAGATATTGTATTTTATTATTGAGTGTACAGTGAGATTAGGTTAACTTTAGGGAAAGTATGTGTATAAATTAGAAGTCCGACCTCATTCCAAGGGTCAGAAAATTTGATGATTTTGTAGTCCATAGTAATAGCATTTCAGCATTTCATTTCTTGTAGTTGCTGAGCTCAATGCTCAGTAGTTCTTAGTAGATAGATGTTCTCTTGGAGCTGTTGATGTACACACCAGTGCTACTAGAAAACTCTTAATGAAGAAGGAAGGATTCTCACAATGACGTTGTTGGTGTCTTGATCTCTAATTTAATACTCTTTTGTGTTGTATATTTCTGATGTCCTTTGCTCTAATGTTAAATTAGATTAATGACCTCTTTACCCTTGCTATTGAACATGTATGAATCGTTGGTTCTGTATATGTTTAGTATGTAGTATAGTTCATTAGAGCATGGTTGATGTTTTAAATGTATTTGCATAACTATAAGTAGAATCGATATACTCTAACCCTGGCATATCTTTTGAAGTTTGTTTGATAACCCAAATGCTTGCAGGAAACCCTGACCTAACAAAATCCATGGAGAAGATGAGCCAAAAAAAACCAGCTATCCCCCTGAACAAAATATTCACACACCCAACTTAGCTCCCACACTATCGAGACCTGAATCTCAGGTGCTTGAAGGCTCTAAGAATTTATTCCCCGGACAACCTTTACAGGCGAAGTTGGCCAGTACCCTGGTACCCGGTGAAAACTTACATTTGTTGGTGGATCGGTCATGAAGTCCCGTCAACATTATGTAAATATCTTACTTGGATCATACATGTGGATGATAGTTTACTACTGCTCTGTCACTTATTGTACCTCTCTTATCTTATATGGTTTCTCTATTGATTTCCATAAGAGGAGGTATTGTCATTTGAATTACATCTAGGCTGCATTGAAATGTCTCTTCATGACTTTAGTACTCAGATTAATTATTCTCCCTTCATTTTTATTTATTTAAAAGTTTATTAATGATCATCATAACCATTACTGGTCCAATCATTGTATTTCATTCTTTCATTAAGTGTCATAACATAGCTGAAATTGTCCCATTATTTTGAGCTCTATGCATTGAATGTGCAGGAATGTTCTTGTAGCTTTTATTTTTCCTTGTAATAAGACTGAATGTGGTCTCCACGCTGATCTATTTTTCTATTATTAAGCTCTGTAACTTATTGCACCTCTCTTATCTTATATGTTTTTTCTATTTATTTCCATAAGAGGAGGTATTGTCATTTGAATTACATCTAGGCTGCATTGAAATGTCTCTTCATGACTTTAGTACTCAGATTAATTACTCTCCCTTCATTGTTATTTTGATAAAAGTTTATTAATGATCATCATAACCATTACTGGTCCAATCATTGTAATTCATTGTTTCATTGAGTGTCATAACATAGCTGAAATTGTCTCATTATTTTGAGCTCTATGCATTGAATGTGCAGGAATGTTCTTGTAGCTTTTCTTTTTCCTTGTAATAAGACTGGATGTGGTCTCCATGTTGATATGTTTTTTTGTTATTAAGCTAGAAGGTTTCAAGCATGTAATGCTTATCCCTTCAATAGATTATTGTTTTCTCTCTGGCCTATTGTCTTGAAAACTGGAAGATTTCACATCATAATAATGTGTTCCTTCAACAGTCATAGTTGTTTACATCTACATGATGTCCTTGTGAACCGGAAGGTTTCATGACATAGTGTCATGTCCCTTTGACAGTTTAAAACCTTTTATCCACCTCTTCTCCGAGCTAATGCACGCTGGGCTCAACCCTTGTGGGAGACACATTTTACTCCATGTGCATGATCTTCAACAAATGAACCTATACCTGCACAAGAAACAAACACATTAGGAAATTAACTATTTTATTCTCTTTTATTCTCATTTATTCTCTACATTTGGATATGCCTTGATATGCATCTTTATGAATGTCATCGCTAGAGTTAGGTGTTAGTTTGTCATTTCTTAGTCCTTATGGAGTAACACCATCTCTTTTCATATTTTGCACACTTTCGGGAGTTGTACCATTCTTCAACCAGCAAATCGAGGACACTACAACAGCCACATCTATCATTCGCTTCAGGCAATGACATACTTACCCCTCTCTTTATCATTGACCTCTTGTGCATATGCATATCATTTGCATAGTTTTTGTAGCCCTTCCATGGCTTGTGTGGATTTATATATTGTACTTTCTTTTAGGTATAAAAGAATGTTTAATTTTGCAAACATGTGTAATATATTTCAGTTTTGAAACATATTTGCAATTCAATGAAATGAATTCTTTTAACTTCTGCATTTATTCAGTTTAGTACAACATGTATGCCTTTTTCATTTTCAACAGTTTGGCAAATACAATATGTAATTAAACATAGTTAACCAAATGTGTACCTTAGTAAAATGTCGAATTAGTTAGCTCAACCTACTTTGAGATTGTTAGTAAATGAAATTGCCAGTGTGCTTTCCTCACAAATTGTCCAATGATTAATGAAAAAACTTTAGTAACATTGGGTAAATCATTACAAAAGAATGATTTCCTTGCTTAAAGGGGCAGCTCCCTCAATATGTAAAGGTATATTTGATTTAATTTCTCCTCTCCAAGAAATTAAATAATTGCAACCAACGAAATAACTTACTAATGACACACAGACTATTAATAAGTTGTGGCATAAATCATACAAGTAACTTCTTCTCATGGTTACAATCTTTCTCGTAGAGGAGGGAACCCCCTCTATAATCAAAATTATTTCCCTTTTAAAGAAATCACATCCAAGTAGTTTGGTAACTACCCGTAACTTCTTCTCACCCCACTTACAACTCATTTCACAGGAATCTTACATAGTTACATTGTAGTGATTAATTCTTAATAGAATTAATTCCCATGTAATTTATTTTCACCCACATCTAATCTTGTATGAGGTAAAATTCACACATTACAATTATAATTAATTCAATAAAGAATTAATTATGTGTAGAGTTGAAACTTGGTAGCTTCACATTTAATTATTTTGCATAATAATAATAATATTTAATTCTTTCAAGAATTAAATATAAACATGCAAATTAATTTATTAAAAAATTTACATGCTACCTTAAGTTTAAAACATATGGTAACAGAGCTGTAGGCAAAAAATAGGTAACAAACTGCAACCAAAATTTAGAAGTTTGTTCATTATGTATACTAGCAGTTGCACGCTTTTTCCGTATAAAAATGTACAATATAGTATAATGGATTAAACAATCATAGAAACCAATTAAGGTCTATTGATTTGAAATCTATAATTAAATAGAGAGGTTGGTCATGAGCTTCATTGAAATTCTTTTCGAGTGTCTTGTTTTGCTGAAGTAATGAAACATATATTCATTCTTATTGTGTTCACTTTTGTTTACAAGTATTCTTATAATTTGAAATGCATATTGGAAAATGAAAATAAATAATGTTGTTTCACTCCATTTCTCAAACCCAAAAAAAAATCATGAGTGAACTTCATTCAAGGAAGAAATTTTTCGTGTCCAAGATTTATTGTAATTTACTTTGTTGAACAAGTTATAAACTCAACCATCCCAGTTCTTTGTTGAAAAATGAAACATGCCCCGAAAAATGTCTTACATATCTGAACCACTATTTCATCCACAATTTTGAAGTAAAGCACACATTTTTTTCAAGAAATTGTAAAGTCTCTACAAGTTGCAAAATTTTGAACTATTTATCAGCTAAGGTTTCAAGCAAAACCAAATAGGTGGGATTTGACAGGTCTACAAAAAGGGAAGAACTTGAGATTTAATAGTTGAACTCAAAATGCACACAATACAAAGAGTATAAGCTGGAATTGACCTGAAATTGGAAAACGGGAATTGGTGAATTGGTATGACCAATTCCAATTTTGGTCCAAAATGAGCATTCTGCAATTCCACCTCAGAACCTGGAATTGGAATTGACTCATGGAATTAGAATTGAGAATTCAATTTTGAGAAGGGAAATCAATTCTTGTTTTCCAATTCCAGGTCAATTCTAGCAAACAAACGGACCTAAATGAGTTAATAATATATAAATATGAAAATCTCCAAATATTTCTCAAAATCTTTTTAAATTTCTATGTTCCCTTGCAATACCTAAGTGTTCAAAAGTTGAAGAAATTACTGTATGTAGCATGAATAACCTTATGTAGTCTTGATAAGATTTATTATTTAATCTTTTAAAAAATTCTTTATTAGATCTTTATCATATTAGTCAAAATTTTACTATTAATAAAATAATATAGCATAGATTTGTAATATTGATAAAACGTTTAAAATTTAAAATGAATATAATAGATAAGTAGCTTTTTTTAGGCTTTTTGTTTTTGTGACAAGAATGAGAAAGCCTGATGCCATTGTGTATACAAATGCATATAATATATAAGTAGTTTATTTTAAGGCTTTTTGTTTTTATGACATGGATAAGAAAGCATGATGCTATTCAAAGTGAATTCAATTTTTTTTTAAATGATTAAAAGTGAGTTGTAAAAAAAAAATCTAGATATAAATGGAACCTTTCTATATTTTTCTCTTTTACATTCATATCATTTTATGTTCTCAAATAAATTAAACTAAATTCTACTTTAAAAATCATATTATTTAACTTGAATTATATTGTTGTATTTTCAAATGTTGTACATGTTTAGTTGTTTGTGTGTTATAGCTATAAGAACCAAGGCTATTAAGATCTTCTTAAGATGAGGTTGTAATCACCTAAAATTGGTCTAGTAAACTAAGAGCCCCTAATCTCGATTAATTGGCCTAAAACCTAATTAAAGGAATTTAAATACTAGGCGTAATTATGTGAGTGAATTCGATCAACCAAATTGCATAATTAAATCAATCTTTTAATCAATCATCAACTAAATCTCAAATCCTAGCACCAAGGCTATTAAATTGGTAAATCAAAGTCACTTAATTAAAAGTCCTAACCCCCTTTTAATTAAGTGAACCCATTCAACACATTTGTGTACACCCAAAATGCTAATTAAAAATGAATTAAAAGAAGGAAATTACTATTTCATCTCATCCACAACAAAACAAACACAATTTTGATCAATCAATGACTTCTCACATGGATTAAGCTCAAATGGATTGAGGGAGAAAGAATCTCAACCTCTCTTAGCAATTGAATATTAATCGTTCATTCTCATGGAATTCCTATAAAATAAGCTTCTCCTAACTCATCTCAACATGACACAGTTTGCATAGTAGAGTAATAATGCTAAAATCATTATAAGTTCTTAGTATGCATTGTTCTTAGCTTAACTTCTCAATCTTAGTATTCTTTCATCATGTTATTTATAGTTTAACCTTGCATTTAGCTTCATTTCTAGCTTAGAATCTCAATCCCTACTTTAGCATTTGCATGGTTAATCAAGATCTTGAAGCAAAGAATGCATTCATTGCATCATGCTCACTTGAATCTTATGTTTTAGGGCAGTCAAGTCACTAATCTATATGCTTATGATCTAAGAGAAATTTCCATGGATTATAATCACCCTAAATAGGAAGCAATAAGTCAGTTTTAGTGGGTTGCTTGATTAATTTGATTTGATTATCATGTCACTAACCCCTAATATAATAATTTATTGAGTGTTTGTGTTGTGGGTTCAAGATCACTTTTACCCCACACATCTTTGGCGCCCTTCGTGGGTCTCAAATTTGGATTTCAGCCTCACTTTATGCTTATATTTTTCATGATTTATGAAACTCCATAGAATTTTGTATGATCTGGGATAGTTTCTCATACGATAGTTTATCATTTTTACGTGTGAAATTTATCGTATGAGTATCTGCTTTGCTAACATGTATCATTTCTACATGTGACTTTTGTCGTACGACATTCAAGCTTTCAAGGTTTTATCATGTTCTTTAATGAGTTTTATTGTACGATAGGAAATCTTTTATACTTTTATTGTGTCCTTCATTGCAGTTTATCACACGATTTTATGATGAAAAGCATTATCTGGGTTTTATCGTATAAAAAATATAGAGAAAATTCTAGGTTTTTGGAGACTTGATGTACATTTGTGTAAGCTTTTATTTCCTCATGTGCATGATGAAAAAATACTATGACTAGATTTTCTTATATAACTATGGTTAATCTAGTAATCATGCATGAACTTATTCATCAGGAAAAATATTCCATAGCTAGATTTAAATCTAAATAATTGTGTAGCTTTGGAGTAATTGAGAAAATTGCTAGACTAAATTTTTTGTATCTACTTTTATGCAATAATGTGATCATGTGCATGTTTCTATGTGCTCTTGTGCAAAATTATATGCATATGTATGCATGCGTGCATCCTTGTATTTTATATGTAATTGAGATAAATTCATATTACATTTCCCTTTTGGAATAATGTGAGGGATGGAAATGGGATCTCAAAAGGATAGTCAAGAAAAGGTTGTTTGATCTTTCGATGACTTGTTATGATATGTTCCTTATGTATGTTTGTGATTATATTGTATTAGTGTTTGGATACATCACCTTGCATGAATTCTATTATTCTTTTTAGTTTAACTCTATTAGGCTCCCTCATTATCGGCCTAGGTATCTTTCGTGTCATGAAAGTGTTGGACTATCATGCATATATGTGTTGACATTGATGTTTTGTCATTGATGTCAACATATTTTTGTTGTTAAAGACAATGTTCCTAATATATTCAATGAGAATATCGGTTTAGTATGACTATTGTATTGTAGATCTGATGTTGCGAAGGTATAGATGCTTTTAGGGATTTTGTAGTTGACCTTTGTCAATATATAGAGGTTCACATGTTAGTTTGAGTGAGCTATGAATGATTTATCATAAACTAGTATTTTGGTTGTTCAAGAAAGAGTCAGTATTGCAATTTTTGGACTGGTTATGCAATATTCTTGGTTGCTAACCTAGTGACAAGTTAACGAGATGGATGTGTGTCCTCAGCTTGAGTGGTTTGTGATTTGTATGCTAGAAATCTATTCTTCTTAAGTGACAGAGGTTACCGATTGGTGTTCCTAATGAACAGTGTAGAGATCATTGTGAATTCTGAGACAAAGTTGTTTTTGTTGTTGTTGTGGCATTTCAAATTAGGTTATTAGATCACATTATGTTATGTGGTCAGATTTGGAAATTTTCTTGTAGTGTGTTGGTGCTCGTATTTTTTGTTGGTCAACATGATGGTGTGGCATGTTGAGAAGGATTGAGGCGTGATTTATGGACCTAGAGCATATTCGAGGAAGAATATTTGGATCCTAGCTATGTCTTTGCCGACATGTTTTGGATCACATTAAAGATTGTATTGTGTTTGATTAAATGTTTGTAATTGAGGTGTTGATGTTAATAGTGACCTTTTTTATCTTTCCAAGGTTGATGAAATGTATATAAAGATGTAATCATTTGTAATTGTGAAAGATTAGAGAGTGTATGCAAAGATTGTGTGAAGAGATATGAGTGGAATTTGCAATTGAGGCAGAGATTTTATGTACTTCATTGGAATTGTATTTGCATGGCAGAGATGCTAACAATCATTTCATATTTTGTGGATTGTTATCCATAATGTATTGTAGTTCATTTAGGGTTGTAGCCCTCATTTTTATTTGAGTAGTGAGCTCTAGGTCGTGTGCCTAAATGTATGTGCATTCCCCTTTGTAATACTCCTAACAGGGTATAGTGCTTTTAACTGAGTACATCAACTTGTGGGTTTGATCCCCACAGTGGTTTTTCCCTTAACCGGGTTTCCATGTCAAAAACCTTGGTGTTATGTGTCGTTTGGTGTGTTGTGATCTCACATTAATGTTTATCATTCAAATCCAAGATTATGTTTAGTAAGCTGGATAAAGTTTTGAGTTTCGGACACAATTGATTCATCCCCCCTTCTTAGTTGTGTGTGTGTTGCCTTGATTCTAATAGAAAGATCCCGGGGGAGCGTAACTAGTTTTTGGTAGGGTGGAAAAGCACGCCGACAATGTTCTCGCCCACCTTGCCTTAACAGAGATGCATATTTTCAAGAGTTCTTATCAGGATGGTCGTCTTATGTCGTACACTTTTTAGTGTTGATCATTACGTATTACACATCTTCTCCCATGTGAGGTAAATGTTTCCTTATGTTTTTACTTATTATCAGTTATGTATAATTTATCTTATTTTTAAATATAATTTCATGTCTTTAGACTTGTATAGTTTTGATACGTGACAACATTGTAAACTTATTTTTGTGTATTTTGTTGAATTATTTAAATTTTTATTATTATGTAAATATGATGGTCCTTACAACTTTAAAGTTCATGTCCTTGTTGTTTCTGTATAGCTCATGAGCACAATGGAGTGGTGAAAATATCCTATAGCCTTTGATATCATTGAGATGTTATGCTTGTGATCTTTAGAGTGGTGCACATTCACCTTGGCTTATTTCATTTCTTCCATAAGTGGCATGTTACAGGATGATAGGGATTGTTTCTTGAGATGGCAAACATCTTTGATGGTGTTGCACTTGTCTTGATGGAGTACAAGAGCATATTTTGGAATCTATGAGGTTTCATGGATGACGGTGATGATGTTTCTAGTGACTCCTATAAGGTCTTTGTCAAGTGGGAGATTGTTGGGATTAAGGTGCCTCAACCTTAGGAGTCCCAAATGAAATTAATTTTATTATCTTTTAATTGGTCCTATGTCGTTGATTTAGTGAATTAATCATATATTATTTATTTTGAAAGTGCATAGTTTAATTTTGGGGTCTTATGGTAGTTGGGTGCAATTAGCATTATTAGCAATGAGGAGAAAGAGAGGTTGTGATACATGTGACAAGGAGGGGTGTTTTGAGAAAAGAATTGCAAAGAAGTTCCAAGAAGATGTAGTTTTGTGACAAGCGGCAACCTATTTTTGCTTCCTTCTTGTGGACATTCTTTGGAAATATTTTTAGTAGGATCCAATCTTCCACGTGGATAGACTTAAAATAGAAACTAATATCTATGCAAGAGCTATAGAAAGGGAAGTTTCTAATCACATGTTGAAGATACATTGAATGTAGATGCATTTGATAAGTTTCTTCCTTTTGCATTGTAAGTTCTCTAAATACAAATACAAGTGTTGAAAGAGGAAATGTATGAGAGAGAATTTCATTTAAAAGGGGTTATGTTGTCAGATTTACTCTAGGATGAGCAGGATGTAAATCTCCATGTTAAGGCTTAGAGCCTAAAGGTTGTATTATAATTGTATTTTTGTTCCTAAATAATACAATGACTCTCTGGTTTTAGAATGGAGTTTTTGACCTAAAAAAAATTCCCTATGTAAATTATTTGTTCTTCTATCTTGTGTGTCATCCTTCCCATTTAATGATTATGTATTGTTGAATCTTAATGTATGCATGTTGTTGAAACTGTCTAATATGGAAAGATCTAATTGCAAGCAATTTCCTTTAAGGTTTTAATCATGGGAAATAGATTGTGTTTGATTCATCTTTATGGCATATTAGTATGTGATTGTATCAGCATATTGTCATCTATTTGTGAAGAAACATTAGGTACTAGATGCATATACTGATCTCATATTATTTTTTGGGAATGCCCAATTTCCCTTCACATAGAAGGCACAACCACATAAGAAATTACTTCATATCAAGCAACTCCATTTTCTTTGGGTGTTTCTCTTATATTGGATAGTAGAAGGAACTATTATACTTTATCACCAAACTTACATTTTGGGTGAGTAAATAAGAGGCTTTTCATCAAAGTGAATCATGATCTTACATAAAAGGTATTGTTCACATTTCTTTAAAAATAAAACTAATGCATACAACACTTCATTGTAAATGGAGTACTTGATAATGAGTCCTTAAATGTATATGAATTGCATGTAAAGTGGAATTCATGCCTTAAAGATCAATGAATTTTTAGGAAAGTAGTAACTATTATTTAAATGTATAAAATTTCTACAAGTTATGATAAATTAAGTTGATAGTTTCTAGATTTGACCATGGGATCAATTTTTCATCAACGTTTTGTATCATGCTCTGTAATCCATCATTAGGATGAAAATGAGAAATAATAATAATAACCTAGCAAGTTAACTAAAAAGAGGAGGGGGGAAGAGCCACATAATTTGAGGGATCTAAGGGGAGGAAGAGGACATTTGGAGAGAAGAAAAGAAGAAAAATGTAGTCAAAGAGAGTGACAAAAAAATGAATAAATATAAATATGCATACAGTAAATACAATACAATACATGTATATATGTGTGTGTATAATTAGAATTAAAATAAATACATAAAAGAATGAAGAAAAATAGATATATAGCTCTACTCATTCCTACACGGCGTCCACTTGATTCTCAAAGTATACACAAGCATTGTCTTGTAATCCCATAAGTTGTTTCTGTACGCCTCTCTCTCCGGTTTCCCACAGCTTTCCAAGGGCAGGGGTTAGTAGCCAAGGTTCACAAGTGCATGCAAATCTATTACGCAATAACTACTAAACGAATGATGGAAATGTAAGCAATAAAA
>MU227858.1:477884-492067 GCA_018584345.1 Thuja plicata
GTTTTAGATGCTTCATATGAAGACGATGTTGTAGAACAAATAAGACTCCACAAAGATGTTTTGAAAATACTCAATTGATGTTGAAAGAATTCTAGAGGCATTTGAGAGTGCATGGAGATTGAGATTACTTCTTCATACACCTACCTTGGGGTCAAGTTCTCCAGCCCTCGCTTCAGCCTGAGACCCGCCATTCTGCCTAGGATCAGTAAAGGGATGGGTTCCTTTGCCATGTTGGAGAGACAATGTTTTAGACATCATTTTCAGGACACCGCGTCCAAGTTGTCCCTCTTGGATTCCTTGGTGAGACCTATGGTACTATCTTCCTCTGGCGTATCATCAGATGTCTTCAAACTATCCGTCCGTTCAAACTATCTTCCTCTGGCATATCATCAGATGTCATCGGTCCACCTCTCATAGCATCAGTCTGGCTGAGTTCGGGGCTCATCCCTTTAGATTGAGGGCCATCTTTGATCTGGTTTGGTTTATTCACCGCCTCCGTTGTTTTGCGGACTCCAATGATGGTCGCAACAGATACTCCTACCTGGCCTATTGCTCTTCAGTGGTGCTTGCCAAGTCAGACCCCTCCCCCAGAGCCCGTTGTTGGTATGCCCAGGCCTCATCCCTTTTAGGTTCCATCGGGATTGACATTGATCACCTCACCCCCTATCAGTTCTCGCTTGACGCTCTGGCTCACCTCCTCCCTTCCAGACATGAGTTGAATAGACATGTCAGACTTGACATATACAGGCAGTATATCACCACGACTTAGATCAACCTGTGTGGGGGTCTGCGTCCGAGGATGGCTTTTTATGCTTAACACTTTCTAGACATTCAGGATGGGATTATTGTTCGTCCTAGATACTTATCTCAACGTTGGTGCCACGCCCTTCACATCACGTTGGGATCTTTCAGGGTTGGATCTCATCGCCTTCGGGCCCAGATAGACCATCACATTGACAAAGATGACTGGATTTACAGGTTATGCACCCTAGCCGAGATTGAGACTAAGACACACTTCATCTTCCGTTGTCCTACTTACTATGAGATCAGAGGGAGATTTTATTGCTTATTCAGAGGGTGCAGTTCCTTGACTGCTTTCTTCAGCTACACCGAGATGCCTGGCACTTTATCTCCGTGAGACTATACAGCTCCGCGAGCATAATCTACAACTTCTTTTCCCCCAGAGACAGATATCCGATCAGCTCATTACGGCCTTCTTCTCGCCCTTGTCTCCTTTACGGGGGGTGAAGTGGCCTCACATTGCCTCCATCACCGGTCACTCTAGATCTGTGAGACCCCGCAACACCTTTACCCATCAGGGACACATCTCTAGCAGCTCACAACGACGACCCAGGGTTCCTGCTCATCTGGATCATTATCCTTCAGTGTTGGATTTCTTTCTACCTGAAAATGATCCTTAGTCCTTCTCTTGTGTTTGTTCTTTTTGCCTGCTGTTTCTTGTTCTCTTCTTTCTTTTTTCGCTCTTGGTTGTTTTCCCGGTCACTGTTTGATGGCCTGTTGGTTCGATGTTCCTTTTGTTGTACCTTTCCAGTCCCTTAGACTCTTGTTGGTCTCTTGTTGAACATTAATAAATTTATCTTATCTTATCTTATCTTATGCAATAGATTTCATAAATGATATAAAATAAATTATATATATATTCTCAAAGCTATAATTATAAAGCGGTGTATGGGTGAATTAAAACTTGATTTATAAATTGATAGTGTCTTGTGGAATGGAAAAGATAAATCAATGCATGTGACAAGCGTTGTAAGTCTTAAAGTTCAAGTGGGGACAGTTGAATTCTAACTTGATATGAGGAAGTTGTCTAAAAAGAGACAGGTGAAAAGTCCCGTTTTACTGTAACATTGACTTGACCAGAGCAATCGGAAACTTCCCAAAATCTAGTTCTTCGTTCAGTCGAATCCCGGCATTGAACACACTTTAACACCGTGTTCGATCTGCTCACGAAAGCTTGTCACCAGAAAGAAAAACAAAAACAACATACGCTTATGCACCCATTTCATCAGTTTCAACGATCGTACAATGTTTCAAACCGCTTGGAAACTGTTATGCTCATATTTCCTCCTCCTCTGTTTTGCCGGTAATGTACAAGGAAAAGATGGAACAGCCAATATCACAGGCTACGGCTGCTCTGATGGTCCAACACCATGCGATGCATATGCTTTTTATAAAGCCCAGCCTAATTATACTGATCTGGTGGATATCGCTAATTTATTCAATGTTAGAAAGTTTGATATAACAGGAGCCAATGGTTTGCCTGGTAGTACCACTCTTGTACCTGAAGGGCACCCTTTGCTTGTTCCCATTAATTGTACATGCGAGACAAATCATTCCCAGGCCACCATACTCTACCAGTTGCTGGCAGGAGATACCTTCAGGAAGGTCTCAACACAGAATTTTGAGTATTTGACCACATATCAGGCTGTAGAAATTGCAAATCCTACTTTAGTACCAGCAAATCTCACAATTGATACTGTAGTTGCCTTTCCGATTAGGTGTCAGTGCCCGTCCGAAGCCCAAATCAATAATGGGATCAATGCGCTGATAACATATGTTGTACAGAAAGAAGATTCTGTGGAATCCATCAGTGAGAAATTTAGTGCAAATCTTGAGGATTTGATGTCTGCGAACGGTATGCCTTACAATTTAATTTCCAACACTACATTCTTGGTTCCTATCGCTGTAAGACCAACATTTACTCAATCTCCCTCCACAACACCTCCATCACTGTCAGCATCTCCGTCTTCAAGTAGAAAGCTATTTCTGGGTGTTGGATCTGCCATTGTGGCTTGCATCACAGGTGTCACTGCCCTTTTGGTCTACTTTTACTTTCACAGAAGAAGAAAGAGAGCTGAATCCATCACTGGTCAAAAGCTAGCAGGTATGGATTTTGAGAAGCTTCTACACCACATTCAGCGACGGTTTAAGATGGATGATCTAATGGCCGGAACTAACAATTTCAGCGATGCCCAAAAGCTTGGGCAGGGAGGATTCGGGGGAGTGTACAAATGCAATTTTGTTGAAACAAATGAGATTGTGGCTGTAAAGCGCATCTCAGAAGGTTCAAGGCAGGGGATTAAGGAATTCATTGCAGAAGTGAGTATAATCAGTAGTTTGAGACATCGGAATCTTGTTCAACTCTTGGGATGGTGCCATGAGCAAGAACAATTGCTTCTGGTCTACGAATATATGTCTAATGGAAGCCTCGATAGACATATATTCCTCAATAGAGGAGTAGAAGAAGAGCGTCAAGTGATGCGGTGGAGTATCAGATATAAAATAGCTAGTGAAATAGCGAGCGCACTACTGTATCTTCATGAAGAATGGGATGAATGTGTTGTGCACAGAGATATAAAATCCAGTAACATTTTGTTGGACAGCGATTTCAGCACAAAAATTGGGGATTTTGGGTTAGCACGCATGGTGAGTCATGAGCGTCTGGCTCAGACCACCCGAGCTGCAGGAACATTGGGATATCTGGCACCTGAATGTGTGGCATCGGGAAAAACTAGTCCTCAATCTGATGTATACAGCTTTGGAGCAGTGGCTCTTGAAATAGCCTGTGGCAAACAGGTAATAGATGTGAGCTTGGTAGATTTCGACATGCGTCTTGTAGCTTGGGCATGGGATCTGTATGGTGAAGGGAAACTATTGGAGGGTGCAGATGTGAGGTTAAATGGAGAGTTTGAGAAGGAAGAAATGGAACGATTGATGGTGGTGGGGTTATGGTGTTCTCACCCTGATGCTCCCAGTCGCCCCAAAATGAGGCAAGTGTTGAAATTACTCAATTTTGAAGTTGCAGCGCCTGTTCTTCCACCTGCAATGCCTGTAGCATCTTATGCTACCAACGGGCCTTCCCTTCCAGTGGTATCACACTCTCTTCCATCTTCTTTCAGTCCAAGGTAGATCTATCTTCAGTTTTTTTAGTCTGTTATAATGTTAGCCTACCTACAAGATACTCCCCTACAAGGATAACTTTCTTGTTAAGGGGATTGCTTGTTTTGTATCCGCAGTCTGCAGTGTTAATGCAGTCACACACATATGGTCTTTTAACCTCCAAAATTTTGAGGACTCCAATGATCTCATTGAATTTTATTATTATTAGCCGATAGGCTTCCCTTGTGGGATTGCTTGCAATCGGAAATTGACTCACGCCAGAAACAGCTTCCGGAAAATTGTTTTCAGTTACTAAAAAATGGTTTGTCGATTGTGGTTTACAGTGTTTATGGTTTTCAACCAGGTGCAGGAGATCGAGCACGGGAGCGATTTCAAGAACCATCAGCTGCCCTTGGCTCGCATAAAGAAGATCATAAAGGCGGACGAGGACGTGCGCATGATATCAGCGGAGGCCCTTGTTCTTTTCGCTAAAGCTTGCGAGTTGTTCATCAAAAGGGTCACAGGGTAGATCCATTTTAGATTTCAGCATGTGAAGCCTGGATCGCCCTTCTTTGTTTCCGTTTGCTGGTGCGCCCAGGCCAGACATTCCCACATCCATCAGAGGGAAGATCATGGATCAGTGCAGGAATTCAAAGGTGGGTACGTTGCTGGAGTGTGATCTGGGTGAGATCATGAAAATGATCCAGGGGTCTGTGTTTTTCCACTCACCTAGTGCAATCATGATCAAGGATTTAGTGCTGCCAATTTGTTAGGCAAGGGTAGTTTCGGGTCAGTTTACTAGGCACTCTTGCACGATAACACATTGGCGGCTGTAAAGGTCTTTGACCAGGACCCTCAAAATTCATACAAGAATTTTGTAAGAGAATGCAGAATATTGAGCAAAATCAGGCACCGCAATCTTCTCAACGTCTTGTCCTCGTGTTCAACTGTAGATTTGAGGGCTCTGGTACTGGAATGTATGTCAAATGGGATCCTAGAACAACTGCACGGGGATGAAACAGGGTGTAGCTTGAGTTTAAAAATGAGAGTGATGTAGCACATGGGATCGCATATTTATACCAGGATTGTTCTCCTCCTGTTCTTCACTGTGACTTGAAGCTTCAAATGTGTTAATGGATGAAACCATGACAGCCAATGTAACTGATTTGGAATTTCTTGTCTGTTGACGTCCCCTGTTTCTACAAGTAGCAGCATGTCCAGACTGCAGGGTACAGTAGGCTACTTTACTCCAGGTAAAAACCCAACCCCAAAATTGTTTTGAATATCTGTATTTGTCTTTGCTTTTCAAATTTCATATATTAGCTACGGTCTTAACAATGAAACCACATTTTAACTGATACATAGTATGGAATGGGAGGACAAGTGAGTAGCAAGGGAGATGTTCACAGCTTCAGGATTCTGATCCTTGAAATGGTGACTAAAAGTGTCACTCACCTAGTGCGATCATGAAAATGTTCCAGGGGTCTGTGTTTTGCTTGCAGCCTCAAGGTGATTCATGCACACGTAGATTGCTATTCGATTCTATGTTGGCAGGTTGTATTCCTGTTCTGTTTCATCCAGGTTCTGCATATGCCCAGTATTTTTGGCACCTCCGAAAGAATTATACTATATATTCGGTGTTCATTGCTGAGAATGACATCAGGAAAAAAAATGTTAGCATAGAGGAAATAGTTCTCCAGATCTCTACAGAGCAGGTGAAGAGAATTAGAGAAGAGGTGATAAAACTAATTCCTAATTTAGTGTATGCTGATCTTAGATGCAAATTACATGCTTTCAAGGATACCTTCGATGTGACTGTACAATCAATGGTTGACAAGGTTTCCAAACTTAGGAAGGATTTATTGGCAGGGGGTTTCGTGAATCTTTCTTATGAGTTATTTTCACCATTAAAATCCTTTCTCAAATATCTCAATCATGTGATTTTCCTATGTTCTCAATATTTAGAGCATTCTGTAAGGATTATTAATTGGGAGCCTCTTTCATACATCCATTCGACAGATTTTGGGACCTTTACATGGGAGAGAAATTAGCTGATGTATGCATTTGTTAACCTTTCACAGAGTTGATATTTGGATTTCTTTTGTTGCTTACAACACTGGAGAACATAATTTTAGGGAGATGCTGAATGCTAGTCTGTTAAATCTGCATGATGGATTTCCTATCTCCTCTTGGTGTTTGAAAGTGACAAATTGTTTCTCTTATTAAATGTTTCTAAACCTTTTTTCTATGGGCAATTTTGAGTAAAAGGTGTTATAGCATGTACTACATTATCCACAATTATAACATTATGCTCCACAACGTTATGGGGATATGTATTTCAAGGATAGTTTTTTTTTTTTTTTGGTGGGGGGTGTAGTTGACGGTACGTATATATATGCATACGTGGGGATACTCAAATTTCTGCTAGTCCAACTATGCATTTAAGCTTAGACATTCATACGATGTAACAAATTCAATATTAAAATTGAATAAAAAATTCAAAATGTTATAGACATGGTTGAATTGATCAGTTATAGCAGTAAGATAGCAATAAGGTAGTAAATATAGAGATATTAAATTTTGATTTGCATTAAATAGAACAGAAATAAAGGAATAGGCGTAGGTCGGAAGATCAATTAGACAAATAGAAAGAGTTTCAGGAAACTTTGTACAAAAATGGAAGATCATAAAAAAAAAAACCGTAAGCCTAGGATCTAAAATAAATATTTCTCTAATTTGAAATTATTGGTAGTATGAACATAAGTTATATTAAATTACATTAGCTGAAATTTAGAATGGAAACACTGAATCTCATCTTGTAGGATTATGTTGTTATCATTCTGTTAGGGTGGTCATTTTGCTTGACCTTGTATGAAAGGTGTTTTTCTACATGTTTCCTGAAACTCTATAAGCTTATACAAGTTTTTGAAGCTTTGATGTGAATTTTGGCATACAGTCTCGGAATTCCTATAGCCAAATAACCATACAATGTTTTAACTCAATAAGGATCTTTGAAAAGTACATGCTAGTTATGAGTCAGGTGGATGATATGTACAAGGTTTTACCTATACAATACTTGGGTTCTGCAAATTTGCAGTAGACATTTAAAAATTTGTGAACTGGTGGGTATTCTCTACATTTAGAAAGATGGATTCTCTTGATGGTGGGTATTCTCACGATTTTGTTAAAACATTGACTTTCTGATGAAAATTTAAAGGGTTTTTATATGAGCCCTTTCAGGAGACTTCATACAATTTTAAGGTGGTAAAATGGTCTCCACGCTTTCGCTCTTAAATTTTATGAGTTACATAATATTCGCACAAGGTAAAGGTTGAAATTGGTTAAAAGAACTAGGTTACAATTTGGCAAAATAAATAAATTCTAAATTGGAATTTGTTAAAAAAGCTCCAATAATATCTTGATGAGGTCGGCCCATCTTCACGAGTTGTATGTGATATTTGTTTTAAGTACTAGTTTCTCTTGGATTTAGTTTAAGATTGCTAATTTTGCATTGATTGATGTTGGCTCTTGAAATATGGATTGTATCTCATCCACATGATTCCTTTGATTCTCATAATATGAGCTCTATTGTATTGACATCACTCGACCATGACATCGCTCTGCTCGGATTGTATGTTAGCAGCGCGTGAGGCAGAGAAGTCCATCTTCTTGGGAGTACAAACACTAGACGAAAAGGCGCACTGTTGTTTGCAAAGAGGCAGGGGTTAGAGTTTCAGATCCTAACATGGTGACCTCTTATTTCACCACTCTCTACAATCACTCCCCCGACGATTTTTGCATCCACACAAACCTCGCCTCAGGTTTCAACCTACTCGATCCCATTGTAGTCACAGTCCTTCTGTTGGCCTCCATAGCCACCTTTTTGAGCATGTACGACTTGCGCCCTATCTCAACTAGATCGCCTCCGCCGTCAATACTGTCATCGTCCTCTTCATCATCATCATCGGCTTTATCAACACCAACCCCTCAAATCTCAGCCCCTTCTTTCCCTACAACGTAAAGGGCATCTTTAGAGCATTATTTCCACAACATTCACATCTCCAATAATTGATATGTAAATGCTCTTAGGTATAATATGTAAATGCTTTTGGTAAATACATATTTAATTTGTTAATGTAAGTTCTTGATGTTAATTCTATATCAATTATTGGAGATGTGAATGTTGTGGAAATAATACGTAGAAATTGGTACATGCTCATGGTTAAATGTTTATACATTGTCTAAATTTTTTGTTTATTATCAATTATAGAATTTTCTCTTCTACAGGCTCACACTTCCTAGTCAAAAAGAGGAAACAAAGAAGATTTATATTTACAAATACGATATTTTTTTAATGTATTTCCATGCATTTCAATGCTATCTTTCATTATGATGATCTACAAACAATACAATAGGATACTACTATAACTTTAATTCATCGAAAATGCATGCTACTATGTACAAGACATCATTCTACAATGTTACATGTTTGTAGACCGTCACTTTTATACACTTCCTTTTATTATTTAAATCTTTATTTATGCTTTCTTTCAAATAAAAAACCTATCGGCGTATCCCTTGCACCTCCTTTGGGTGCAAGTGCTAGTTTTATATATCCTCAGTTCAATAGAATATAGGGCTCTGTTTAGAAAGGCTCTTAGTTACTGCTTCTACTTTTCTTCCATGGAAGATCAGATTGCAAATTGCCTTGGATGTTGCCAATGGGCTTCAATACATTCACGAGCATACGACCCCCAGTGTTGTGCTCAACGATGAGAAAAGTAGTAATGTTTTCTTGGAGTGAGCTGCCCATGGTTTACTTATTTGAAAATTATTTTTAATTGATCATACATTTTAGATATCACTCTAAATATGTTAAATTGATATGTATAAATGTGTCACAAGTGCGGTAGAATAGTTTTTTTCTCATAAACCAATTGGATTCATGTATTTCTATACTTTGTTATAGATAAGACGTTTATTATTTGAGATGGACGAGATGTTTTTTAAGATCAATAATCAAAATTGTATTAGATTGAGGCAAGATAATAGGATCCTCATTCAATGTGCCCTTGCCATATTTTTTGTGCTAAGATTTTAGCATGAATATTTATATTCTAAGGGTTGGAATATTCCATGGGGGCTTAAGCTTCTAGCTTTCAAGAAGAGGAAGTTACAATAGGAGCTCCTACTTTTAGACTTGCATATTCGAGCAAGTGAATATAGGGTGGGGTTAGAAAGTCTCCCACATATTATCTACATCTCATAAAAATCTATGTTTAGATTTTAAAAAAATAACGAGGGAAAATAAATTTTTACTTGTTTTTAGCACTATAGAAGGTACATAAGACAAACATACTATATCCATGAGACCACCACCTTCTTTAAATTTTGGAGCTTAAACTTTTAAGTTGAAATGTGCTGCAAAATTCATTGGGCCAAAAACTTTAAGATGATCCTAAAAAATCTCAGTAGCTTCAACTCTATTGAACCCTAACCTAATTGAGGAAGTGAAAGGCAAGCGACAAAACTAAAGGAAGAAGCCAAAGGCAAGTGCATAATAAAATATTAGACAATGCATGTAAAATAAAAATTAATGACCTCCACTTCGAAAAGTAATTGCCATAGATATTTAAGCTCATTTAAAAGATATTTTAGTTACAAATTACGAACTAGTGATGAACCTTCAAAAATTTCTTTGTAAAAATTCAACTTTTAAATAAATATTTGTATATTCAGAATGAAATATAATTGTGATATTACTATCAGAATTCAACTATGTAGTTTTTGAGTCAAACTCATTGACCCATGTTTCATGAGTAGTGGTTCACAAGAACTCATCTCTCATTAGAATGAATGGAGCACTTAGCACTCATTACATCTAGGTGATGCTTATAGAGGGGAAGCATCGAGACTTCCCAAGAGGTCACCCATCCCAGTACTACTCCAGCTCAAGTGTGCTTAACCATGAAGTTTCCTCCAAGCCTAAGTCATTTTAAATATTAAATGTGCAATGAACCAAATTTTTAAGTTAATTTTTTAAATTAAATTAAATTTATTTATTTATTAAATTATGTATGTTTTTAGATTTAAAATAATATAAATTATTAAATATATTTTTAAATTATTATTATGTTGCAAAATTACATATTTATATTAATTATATTATATTATGTTTATTAATATTGATAATGTTAATATTGTGTGATATTTATTAAATTTTTAATATATATATTTAAATTCCCATATATTAAAAATAGTAATAAACTTATTATATTCTAAAGTTACAATTATTTATTATCAATTTTATTTATTTTTAATAATTATTTATATTTTATATATTTCACCTTTGTATTTTTTTTACTTTGTTCTGACTTTTTTAATATTTTTTTAGCAATATTGAATATTTAATATTCAAATTAAAAACTTGTAAGGATGTTCTACACAAAGTATCTAAAAAATATATTCCACGTGTCTTCAAAGTTCATACATCAATTTTATTTTACAAAGGAAACATATTTTCTACCTACAAAAATGGTTCCCTTGCTTTGAAATGTTTGTGACAAACTCTCTCTCTCTCTCTCTCACACACACACACACACAAGCCTATTGGTAATGGAGCTTGCTTATCCTTTTGACTCAAAGGTCATGTTCCAGTCATGTTTGGATCCATATAAGTGGATGTATAGCTTATCTGAAGCTATCACTTCTTCATTAAGACCTTTTTGGTACAAAAAAATTATTTACTTAATGGCCCTAATAATTGACCCTATGCATTACCAAAAAATTGCAGAAAATGGACCAATATTTTTTTTACTAATGACCTTTCACACTTATTCTACATACTTATTCCACATCAAGGTGCAATTACTAGTTATTAACATTCCTTATGTGGCTTGAATGAGATAACCTTTCAAATCAATAGTTCACAATATCTGAAAAACATGCAAGATTATAGAAAACTTGTTGGTCATTAGATATTAGGAAGTGAGAATTTATTAGTAATAGGAACTTTTAGGTTATAGCTCGAAGCATGAAAGAATCATACATATCTTGATTAATGATAAGTAAAAGTATCTTATTTAAAATTAATAGTAGTAATACTATTAATTTATTAATGTTACAAAAATAAAACTTAATATTTATTACATGATAGGCATTATTAGTATTAGCAATAATGAATAGAGTCTTAGGAACTATTGACATCATGATATGTATGGAACCCTAATGCTTTACATAATCTAACACCATAATTGAAAAGTTGGTATGATATCATGAGATATAACTATTAATATTTCACAAAAAAAGTTCATATTGGAATTGTTACCAAGTTAGTAACATGCATGGGTAAAAATAGAAATTATAGTGACTTTATAAGGATATCATAGGGCATTAAAAGAATACAACTAACTTAATTGTTGTAATAACAATCAAGGTTAGCCCATAAAGTTATTGATTCTATTATTTTGGTTGGAGCCTAATGATAGTGCTATTTATGAAAAATTATAATGAGCATAAAATTACTTAGCAAAAAGGGAGATATTGTTCTTTGTTAAATATTATTATATTATAAGAAAAGTATTATTATCAAGGTTGTAGATCTATCTCTTATTCTTTGTATAATTTTGAGTGTTGTTATAAGGTTCCTTGTGCCTACATAGTAAAATATTAATTGCAATTCTATCATTATAACTACATGGGAAGTAGAGAAACTCTATCATTGCTATATACAATTAAAAGCATAACACAACCATGTTATGCTTGTCATCTTCGCAAAGTCTACACCTAGATCTTTGTGGTCACATTGCTTTGGTGGGTTTATTTGTACAATGACACCTTTACTAAAGTAGGGGTAAATGTTGTTGGAACAATTAAAGTTATTTCATGTCAAAAAATCTAGTTGTTAGAATAATTATTATTTTACCAATGTGTGTGTGATGCATTCCACATACCTAAGAAAATTATTACTTGAGTTCTTGCTACCATATCCTCGTCCTTGATCATTGAGACATTGGTATCAACAATAATCTTTGATGCTCATTTCGTGTAGCAATCATTTTGATTGAGCTTTGTAGTGTAGTATCTATAGTTTAATTATTTTAAACAAAAAAAATTGTTTTTTTTTTTTAATTTAAATTTTTTCACTCTAGATAGAATTTGAGAATGACTTTAACTTTTGTGCATCCTTTGCACACAACCAATTTGAGTGAGTATATATATCCAGTTAATGTTTTTTCATGTTTATGTTTATAGTTATATTTTAAATAATCCTACAATATTACTTTTTGTTAATTGGGAGTATGGCTACAAGTCCAATCAATAATTTTATATTATATCCCTCATTAATTATAATAAATTATTCCTTAGTCCTACATAATTATCTGACTTCGTCTCTCTTTTTAGGTTATAGTGGTGTGATGTTTGATCATACATGTTTATTTTTATTTTTAGATAATGATTGTTGACATAACTGATAATTTATTCTTCATTATTTCATATATTTATTAAACACTACTACAAGTTTGAACATACAAATCTAAAGATGGGGTTGTCACTAGTTACTTTCATTTTTTCTACTTTCTTTCTTTGGGATGCACAACTCATATGAGTTAGCATGCAAGTCAAAGTAGGGAAAATTATAGAGGTGAAAATTGAATCACTCACACTTTCCCACTATTTTTTTGTACTTTCTTCAACTACCCTTCATATCTAGTGCAATATTTTAGTGTCTAAATGGTATGTTTGTGTGTAAGAGTTGGCATTCAACCTAAACATGATTCCTATTCTCCAAAGGATGTGGATCATAATTACATTACATTCAATCCTAATTCAAGATAATAGGCATAGCTCTAAGCCTAGTTTATGACAACACATGCAACATTAACTCCAGTTAGAAAAAAATAAATTTAATCATGGTCACAAGACAAAATCACCCTCCAAATAGTCTTTACTCACATGTACCTAGATGTATGAAATATTTAAATTTAAATGTTAGGTTGTTCTAGATAAGAGGATAAATTCCTAGGTTATTTATACATGCATCTATCTCTTGTAGAATTAGCACATTATCATCATAGAGAGCATTGCATCAACATTTGCAATCATAACAAATATAGTTATTTGCATTCTACAAGTGGTGTGTCTTTGATCATTGCAAACATCATTGAATCAATTGAAGGGGGTTGACAAAGAAGCAAGGTGGGAAGCTAATTGACTTCCATCAGGCCCTAGCATAACAAGTTCTATTTGTACTTTAAGAGCCACTTTCTAAAGACACGTAGAGGTAGAAAGAAACCTAAATACTCAAAGTACATAGTACAAGGCCTTAAATAAAGGTTTAAAATGTCAAAATCTACTAGATCAAGGCTGCATGTGTGGTTTTAACCTTAATAGAGCACAAGTCATTTCCATTCTATAAAAAGTTAGCATTTAAATATTTAATAGAAAAAATCTAAATTGGATCACAAAATACACACTAGAGTAGATCATCCTTGTTATAAACAAAGTTAAGCACTTTTATCATCCTTTGTCAAGTTTGGTGCTTATTGAGTATGTTTGTGTACTACTTTCCATGAATCAATTGTTTATCTAGACTAAGCACTTATATCATCCTTTGTCAAGTTTGGTGTTTATTGAGTACATGTGTACTACTTTCCATAAATCAATTGTTTATCTAGTCTGATTGTCGATTGCTTTATTCACTTAATTTTTTAGATATCTCTACAAATATATATTTGTACTTTTTTCAATTGATAATTTGTTTAAGACAAACACTGTTATCAAATTCAAAAAGGTAAATAATTATGATATAAGATGTAACATAAACTTATAATAAATTTGTATATTAAACTTCATTTTTGAAATACAAATATAAAATCTTCATCAATGACCTTAACAACTAAAATGATTTATAATACAACTAGCAATCGCACCTTAGTGTGCAATGGGTACGCCGAAGATATGTTGAAGATCAATTTGAAAAAAAGTGGTCTATTTTCTATATACATTTATGTAGGGTCTAAGTCTAATAATTAAACTATTTAACAAATGATCCAAATCAACTATACATCTATTTAAAAGCATTCAAACATGTCTTAAGGAAAACCTTTGAATCAATGAGATACTTAGATACTTAGGTTTTGACTTCATTGCTAATAGTTTAATGCTATATTTGCAATAAAGAGGGGGAATACATAGAGAGAGAGAGAGAGAGAGAGAGAGAGAGAGAGAGAGAGAGAGAGAGAGAGAGAGAGAGAGAGAGAGAGAGAGAGAGAGAGAGAGAG
>MU227858.1:495804-515384 GCA_018584345.1 Thuja plicata
GCTGCGAAAGTATGGACAACTACTCCATTGACTTGACCAATGTTTTAGAAAAAAACTCATGTGATGGACAACTACTCCATTGACTTGACCAATGTTTTAGAAAAAAAATCCCGAATCACGTTCACAGCAGAAAAATCCCTCCTTTGAAATCTCAAGAGATGTTCAAAATGGCGTGTTGGATCTGCTCAACGAAGCTTCTCACCGGAAAGAAAAACAAACATCTTGACCTTTGGCTTGCATTAATGGCAATACCCACCCACCCCTCTGTCTCTACGGCAACGTCTATACAGCACCCAAAGGGCACCCATCATGCAAGATGCATATGAATACAGCCATATGCATAACTACAGTTATTGATTTCTTTTCATTTTTCATTTTTAATATTGAATTGAATAGCCGCTAAAGATGGACGGATGAACATCGACATGATTGAAAGTTTTAATTTATTTTTATTTTAAGGAAAATGTTAAATATAAATATAAAATGATATGAAATATAAGATATGAATTATTAATGTATTGTTTTTTAATATTTTCATTTTATTTTTCACTTTGTAAGTTTGATTTTACAATACAATAGTAATTCATATCTTATATTTCATACCATTTTATATTTATATTTAACATTTTTCTTAAAATAAAAATTAATTAAAACTTTTAATCATGTCGATGTTCATCCGTCCATCTTTAGCGGCTATTCAATTCAATATTAAAAATGAAAAATGAAAAGAAATCAATAACTGAGTTATGCACATGGTTGTATTCATATGCATATGCATGATGGGTGCCCTTTTAGATGCTGTATAGACGCTGCCTGTCTCTACTTTCATCTACTATCCTCTCTTTGACAACTCCAGAGAGGAAAAATATCCATTTACGACCTAATATGTGTCATGCATAATAGATAAAATTCTCAAAACTCAATTTCTAGTTGAGACAATCATAGTTTAAGTTGGACACATTTAATTTGTTCCTTCTCCAATGTCTGTAGTCCACGTAACCATTTTTTTTCATTGGTTAAAGCTAGGATAATCTTCTTAGTTTGTATTCTATGGTTTATATATAATTTTAGAGGTGATTACTTCAACTATTGCATCCTTTCATATAAATTGTTACGTCAACTATTTATTTAATAATATGCATGTTCAAGTGATCCTATTAAGATGACTAATGACATGTTGATTAAGACTGTGTGTTATATTTTATTACCTTCAACACCTCGGGAAGGAAATTCCTTTTTTATATCAAGGAAGTTCCTATTTTATACCATTTCATTTTTAATTTGCATTAGTTTTGTCTATTAAATGGTAACTAGCATACCTATATTTTAAAAACTATAAGTAAAATAAGTCAAGATCATTTTTTAAATATACCTATAAAGGTACATGGATGCTTTGAGCTCTGCTAGGGTTTTGGGTAGTATTGTGTTTTTCTAAAAAATCTTTGCGTATCTGTTTGTCCCAAGACTCCTACACAGGCGGTCTCTACGTCGTCTATTCCCGTTTCAAACCCTGACCATCAGGGGAAAGGTCCTAATGTGGGTGTTTCCCGACCCTTATGGGTACGCACTCCACAGGCAGCACCTGTTATTTCTTCTCCTTCTTTTGTGTCGTTCTCATAGCCCTACTAGGCGGGCTAAGAATGTGGATAATGTCTCGGAAGAGCAAAGAGCTATCTCAAGTGGGGATGGTCTTCCTAGCTTCAGAACCAGTTCAAATTTTCTACATAATAGTTTCTCCTCTCTTGGGGATGAGGATGAGATGTAAGAACTTTTATCATGAATTACATCTCATGGAATGTTTGAGCTCTTACAGACCTCTACAAAAAATATTATGTTAGAGAAGTTCGTTAGCATGTTTGTGCCCTGGATATTTTTTTTCCTCCAGGAGCTTAAAATTGTTGGTTTAATGCTTTTTGCAGCATGTCGAGTTATTTGGTCGGATAGCCTTGTTAATCCATCACAACACGAAGTTGGTAGAGGTGGAGTTGTTATTCACATTTCCCCTCGATGACATTCTTTTCTAGTTGATCACGGTTATGACCCCATGCAAAGAATTGTATGGGTCCTATTGTCAATCGACAATCATTCCTTTGGGATAGTTAATGTGTATGCCCCCAATGATGCTGTTGAAAGGTCTCAGCTATGGAGATGGCTTGAAGATTATCTACCACTTGCAACTTGGGTCATGTATGGGACTTCAATATGGTTGAGGTGGCATTAGACAGATATGGGATTTTACCTTTTCAATGGACAAATGGAGAGAGAGAAGCCTGGTACTACATGCACAATAAATTGGGTCTTTTTTATCCCAATATGAATCGCCACCAACCTAGTGGGGTGTGACACACCTGGTCTAATTTTAGAGCTGGATCTGACAAGATTTTTAAAAGGCTAGATCGTGCCATGATCTCAGCGCAATATTTTTTCTCATTTTCTAAGGAGAAAGAATTACTTGTCATTCCTCTTGTTGATGTGACGATGCGACCTTCCAAGATGTAGTTTTATCTCAACATGTCCCTTTTGAGTCATCCACCTACTATGGCTCACATTCAGAAGGTGTGGAATTTGGAGCCTAGGCCACATTAGCCTACAGGCTGGATTGAATGGTGGAATGATGCCGTCACCCACACAACATGCTTTCTCCGCATTTATGGTTGATAACTTACTAAGTACCATAGGCGTTCCTTTGACGCCACCACTAAAGAGCTCTGTACAACCACTGAAGCCTTGGATCTGGACCCATTCAATGCAGATTTGCAGGTTCAGCTTGCTGAGATTCGTCACCAGAAATAAGTTGCACACAATTATTCTCCTAGAGGTGCTTAGACCAAAGCTAGGCTTCACTGGCTGGAGATAGGAGATAGAGATTCCAAATAATTATTCTTGGCTTTGAGAGCTTATCACACCTCTATGGGGATTAAAAGAATCAAAGAAGGCTAGTATGTGCTCACTGAATTTTCAGATATTCTTCAAGCCTTTGTCCGTCACTATGAGCAGGTGTTCACAACGTAGGGAAGGTCTCCTGCTAGAGACCAAGATTTATCAGATTTCTTATTAGTGGTGCCTAAAAGGCTTTCCATGACCCAACAAATCTTTTGTGATCAACTTCTCACTGTTGGCGACCTTAAGGAAGCTGTCTTTTCCATGGCAGGTGATAAAGCCCCTGGGTGTGATGGATTTCCTTGTTAATTCTACAAGGCACTCTTGGAATCTGTTGGCCCCGACCTTCATAAGGTCTATCTTGAAGCTTTCCATTCCCAGTCTTTGGTTGAAATTATCAACAAAGGCAACATAAAATTCATACCCAAGGCAAGAGATCCTGAAGACATTTGTAACTGGAGGCCTGTCACTTTACTCAATGTCTCTTACAAGATCATTTCCAAAGCTTTAGCTCTCAAGATTCGTCATATCCTTCCTTTGATTGTTAGACCAAAATAAACTGGATTCATTAAATCTAAGTTTATCCTCGACAACATTATTGTTGTCTGGGAAGGAATGGAATAGGCTTAACGGTCCAAACATAAGGCAATCTTTCTTAAGGTTGATTTTGCTAAAGCCTATGATTGTATTGAATTGCCTTTTATTATAGCCATGCTGCAGGCTCTTGGTTTTGGCTCCAGATTTATTCAATCTATCTGCATGTTATTCGACAATGTCTCTGCTTGCATCACTATCAATGGCAGACAATCTGATGCCTTTGGCCTTTCCAGGTCCATTCGCCAAGGTTGTCTGCTGGCTCCTTCTTTATATGTTCTTTTTGCCGAGGGTTTTGGCTACTTTATTGCTAATGCAATCTCTGCTGGTCTTGTCAGAGGAATTTCCCTTCCTAAGTCATCTTCTCAGTTTGTCGATATGAATTTCGTCGATGATTCTTTTCTCACTCTAATTTGAGAGGAAGACAATGTTAAAGCTTCCCTATAGTGCCTTGATACTTTTTGTCTAACTTCAGGCTCTGTTATTCAATGGCACAAGACTCAATGCTATAGGGAAACTGTTGAGCGTCGAGTTTTTACACAAGTCAACGGCTAGGATCTTGAGATTTGATTTCCTTTCTTGAAAGAATAACAGAGTTATTCCCAAGGTTCTCTGGGGTCAGGTCACAACCTGCTTGGTTACTTAATTGAAGATAAATGTGGATGTTCATGAGGAGGCCTTTGTTGGTATATTCAAGACATCAAACTGCAAAACAACTTTAGTACTTTTTTTTGGTATTTTATGATTTATCAAAGATTTGTGCTTTAATCAAAGATGCAATTTTGTATTTTCTAAAGGTGATTACTTTCAGAATTATGATAGAATTCAAATGAGAAAGGTAACAAGAAATAAAATGAACTTCTTGAAAATGAAATCCTATTGACATAAACCTCTATAAACCCTTCCTTGCAAATTGAATGACAGAGAGATTTGGAACAAACCCATGGAGTATAAATCAGACAAAGTCACAATTCTATACCTGGTGGATGCAATCGTTTGGAGAGAAAATAAATTTACCCATGCAAGATTTTCAAAACCTATCAAATTGTGAAGCCACCAAGATGTGCGCACCCATGAGATGAATTTATCATTAAGCCCAATAGATTACCCCTTCCACACATTCGTCACAACAAGGTAGGTAGACAACAACAAACTCCAACTAATATAAACACAGATTTGAAACACAATAAAACAATTGGCTCTTTGAAAACAATGAATGAGTATGCACACATTCACCAATTTCACATAGGTAGCAGCAATTAACACACCATGAATGAAGCACCAAATGTAGATCTTTATTGCATTAATAATCTGACCCTATTACATTGATTTTGATTACAATATATAGAGTTCTAATCTACAAACTCTGAATGCCAAAATTAGGGCATCAGGGAGTCTAAATTAATGAACATAAGCTAAAACTAAGACTTTGCTGAAAGGAAACTACTGCTAACTGATACAAAGCAACTTGCGTGGATTTTTAATCCATTTACAATTAGTTTTTCCATGCAAGAAGGATCAAACTCATCAAGAAAAGAGAGATAAAGAAGAAAGGGTTTCTCTACATGCAACTGAAGTCTTCATCTCGATCTTTGAGTTCTTCCTTGGATTATTCATCTAAAGTTCTCTCTGCAGTGGGAACTGATAGAGGACCCTTAATCCTTCAAAAAAAAAACTCCAGCTGGGCACCCATCTGATCTGGAGTTCAAACTCCATGGAAAAAAGTGATCTCAAAGGAAACACCCAAATTTTCAGACCCCAACCTCTCCTCCGAAGTTTTTTAAGAGCCCCCAAAATGCTAAGTGTCGATATCTAACTCAAGGGGCCCAAAAGTTTCGGCCCTTTCAGAGGCTCAAAAGGCCGAAAGGCTGAAATGTTGGGAAGGCCGAAAGTTTCGACCCTTTTGGAGGTTGAAAGACCAAAAGGCCGAACTTTAGCCTTTGTAGAAAAATTGCCAAATGTGGAAAACTACCTTCTTCAAAAATGTTGAAGGAATTTGAGGAGTCAGATTGGAAAAAATTCTGGATGTGCAGCTCGGAGCATTTGTATGATCTCCTGAAATTCCTCGTAATTTATCTCTTTCCTCTTTTCTTTATTGACCCTTCATTATGGCTTCTCCCTGAATATAGTCAATTCAGAAGCAAAGAACTTGATCTCCTCTTCATGTTCTGACATTACCTGCATGTCTTCCCTGGACTGGAACAACTATTGTAGGGCCTCTTTGGTGTTGAACCCTGCTAGAATATCTTTGAACTGTTGAACCACCTCTTTTGAGGGACGTAGGATATGTTTATCTTGGTCCCAGTATAAATCAAGGCCAATCCTTGTGAAGAAACCATCTATCTCCTCTACCCACTCCAAGACCTCCTTTTGTTTTTCCAATATGTTGGCTTGACAATCTTCACAGACCTTAGTTATCTTGGCTATGCGCTTGATCTAGGTCTCGAAGTTGTCTATCTCTCCGCCCTCATATATCTTTATGAAGATCTGGAAGCATTGTTTCTTGATTATTTTTAGGTCCTGGAGGGAGGCTTACCATTTGCTTATCTTAGACTCTAAATCACCTTCATTCTCCTTCAGGTCTATCAACTTGGTCACTTCAATCAAGATGAATCTGTAATGCCTAAACATTGGTTTGATGGACCCTTCTCTATATTGTTCAAATTCATTTTTCCAGTCCGCACTCGCTTAGATGAAGGAAGGGGTCAAACCAGTCGGTAAATCTGGGGTGGCCCTCTTTTCTAATACGACCTGTAATTAGGCCTCTGCAAAACTTGGATCAATGTGACCCACCATTTTATGAATGTGTTATGCCCTGCATCCCCGTCCCTACATTTTGTGTGCAAAATGTTGGGTCCCCCTTTTTTGGTGTTGTTGTTTCCTGCCTTTGGCTCTTGCCTTGGTTTTTCTTTTGTTTTGTTTCTTTGTTTTTATTTCTCCAGGGTTTTCTTTCCTGCGGTGTTCTGTTTTACTTTGTGTTTTGTCTTGTTGTGTCTCCGGGACCTGGTCCCAGAGTTGTTCGTTGTTTCTCCAGGATCCAGATTTCAGACTTTGGGATTCCTTGCCACGATGTCTTCTTTTTGTAAGAGGGTATGGTTTCACAAAATCCCTAGGCCCGGAGTCCGGGGGTCTGCTTGTTCGGAGTTGGTAGAAGAAAGGTAACTTTCTTTTACCGCAGGTATAAAAGGCAATCACCTATCACTTTCACACTTACCGCGATTAAAACACTCAAATTATCACCACGATTACAGAGCAATTATCAAAGTAATTTTGAGCAGTTTAGTGTGAGCTATTTCGAATCATTTTAGGCAATTGCAGGTGGTCTATGGTGATTGAAGGTGTGATCTTGTGCTACAGAGGTTGATTTACGGTGTGTTTGACTCCTCACCTTCCTTCCATCCTCTGGTTTTCCAGGTGGGTTTCCTATTTTCTCTTTCGTCTGGTTTTTGTTTGTTCTTGCTTTTCTCTGTGTTGGTTTTGTTTCCCGTTTCACTTGTTTGCATTTTGTTGTTTGGTTTTGCCGCATGTTGGTGGTTGGGCTCTGCTAGAGGGTTGTCTGCCCTCTGTGTAGGTGTAAATTTAGTTGTAAATATTGTAATTTTTGTACATTAGTGCATTGTCGTCTGCCGTAGTCATTTTGACTCGGCTCTGCTGTATATTCGATGTAGCTTAGATCTATATCCGTCCCCTTTTGCCTGTATATACTCCCTCAAATCTCATGTATATATGTTGTTTTTTCTGAGTTTTTGTGTGTATCCTTTCATCCAGTTGGCGAGTTCATCGTGCCTTCTCTGTCCCATTGCCAAACTTGCAAGTTCAAAACGCAGAATACCACCTGTTTGAAACTCAGCTCTCGGCCGGTTTCAACAGGTGGTTTTCTCTCTCCTAATAAATTGGCCTTAATGGCCTACATTTACGTCCCATGCATGCATTCAGAACTGCCCAAGTGGCCTCCACTTTTCACGCGTTCAGACAGTTAGCTCCTCCGCCATAGCCATAACTTCCATTTATTGCACAGCCACATGACGCCCACGTGGGTCTGACAGGTTCGCCTTTTGCACACATTACAACAGTCAGTTTTTCAGACCCTGGGTCTCTTCTCCATCAACCCACGTCTCACTTTTATAGTATGGTGGGACCCCCGGGCCTGGGCATTGGTTAAATTTCCAAATTTTGCAAATGTATGTGCTTTTTAGGATTTTTGAGCTAAAACTAACTTTTCAGGGAAAGGCAGCGCTACGGTGGTAAGATCCCCAGACCCCAGGTTATTATTATTATTTATCTATATGTTCTGACGGTCGTCTTGCCTTGCAGGTTCTAAAAAACAAGCACTTTCATCATGTCTGAGGCTTCTGCATCTTCGCCACCCAGAAGTCCAAATTCCTTCCATGGCAGTCACTCAAGCAGTCGTAAGATCCAAATTGGAGAGGGCCTTAGAGAAGTTGCCCCTCACCATGCAATATGTTAAGGACAATACCATAGTCGGATCAAAGATTGATTCCAAGGTTCAAGCAATCACCGACACCAGCATCGGGTTGTGGGCCAAAATGCAGGCCCTGGTAAAGGTAATGTACATTCAGCGGTAGGCCAGAGATCCACTAGCAATCAATGTTGGGGATTCCTGGATCCTCAAGGCTGCCTATTTTTCATGTTCCATGCAGTGTCTGGAACTGATTCTCACATTAGCGGCACATTACAACTCCTCTGTCCATGTTGTTATGCTCGCAGCCCCGTAGCCCACTGGGTATCCAACTCCTATGGTGTCTCTTGACACCACCACCTTCCAAATGGGCTTGGGGATTCCTCAGTTCAACAAGGCGGCCATGGTTACCAGAGCAGATGCCTTAGTGCAATTCAAGCCATTGGAGGAAGTGGCATGAATATACATAAATAACCACTAGCTCAAGACCCCAAAGAGGGATCCAAGGAGAATGAAGCTATAACTCCCCCGGTCTGAATTTAAGGAGAGTATCCAGATGGGGATAATAGCACTGTGCCAGGTCTTCGCCCAACCCTATGCTCGGGAGTTCTCAGCGTGGATGTATTATTTTCTGCTCGGCATCTCCACCAAGGGAGAATATTTCGACTGGGCCACCATCATCTCCAACCACATGGACTCACAATTCCACCAGGTGATTCAAAAATGGAAGTTCTATATGACTTCCTATGTTCTCTGGGCACTGGCACAACAACGCCTAGCTACTAACGGGTTACTGACATCAGGCGTGATCGGGCTAGCTCCTGGACAGAAGGCTCCCTGGGACTACTTCCCACAAATTCAATGGGAGGCCAGCTTCTCCAGTTTCTGTAGAGTCAACGATGCATTCTTGTACTACAACCTGCTCACACCCACCCAAGATGCAGGATACCGCCTGTCCACAGAGGCAATGAATCTAGTCTGGAGTTACGGACACTACTATATACAATTTCAACAACATACATACATTAGGGTGACCGGCTTCTACGGTAAACCCTACTTGTTGCCCAAGCACTACGGGAACAAGATTATTCTCCTGGAGTATTGCAGGCAGATGCTAGAGTTGCATGCCTATTTTGGCCTGAAGAAGGTCACAAAAATCCCATTCCCAATTGCTTGTGGGAATTATTCATGCAGTCTGGTTGCCGCCAAAGAAGCAGATAATGAGCTTAAAAGCTACAACTTGGCAGAGTTCTACCTAGCGCGGAAACATTTTGACCCAAATGGCAAGATTGTAGTGGCACTTCCCTGTGCCTCAAAGCCCCACCAATACCATATGGAAGATTTCTGGGAAGGATGCCAAGATGATGTTGAGGTCCGAAGCGGGAATTACGTCCAGATGACCATGGGGATGATGGACAGATTAAAGCTCCGAAGATTTCCAGCGGACTTCTCCGATTTCGGACCCACAATAGATCCCCAATACAAGGCAAAGGGGATCGATAAATTAGCACTCCCACCAGTGGAATGGAATTCCTAGAAGGGGCCCACCATTGAAGAATTCACCTGCAATGTGGTAGAGCACAACCATGCCTATTTTAAAAGGGTGTGCCCTGGGAGTGTTCGCAAGGCGGTACCACCAGTACCAAGGTTAACTCCGGGGGCTGGGACCTCCTCACATAGGGAAGATAGGGGAAAAGGAATAATGGAGACCCCACCTCCACAAGGAATCCCCATCAAAGAGAAAATAAAACAATCAATAGCAGCCTCCCAACAGATGAGGGAGAGTTTAATAACACGGCTGGCTACTCTGGTGCTCATGACCGGACCGGCTCATCCTCCTTCCTCCCCTTCACTGGCGGCCTTGATGGTTAAGGCAATAGGGATTGATCCAACAAAGGAGCAAGCACTAAGGGATGCGGGGCCACCCTTGGTCACTAGAAGAAAGAAAAGGCTTAACCTAAAGCCTAAGGAAGAACCGGAGCTGGGGATGCCTCAAATCCCACAAGTCAAAGTCCTTTCTTCCGACTTCCCGGAGCTGAAGAATGAACAAGAACCTGCTCATGTCCTAGCCAACCCTCCCCCACAGGATGAATTTGACAATGTATTTTCAACCGACGAGTTCAGAAACTTATAGGGGGACACTGAGCAGCATGAGGCTGACATCCCAGATCAAGAAGAGGCTCAAGAAAAAGAACCTGCACAAGAACAGGAGCAGGAACAAGAGAAAGAGGTAGAGGAAGAAAAAGAGATAGAACAAGAGGTCACCTTCGAAGTCCCAGGGGACTAGGACACGGGAGTGGACCAACAAAGGCCGAGCGAGCAACTAGCAGATGCTGGGGAAACTAGACCTACGGGAGCAACCATAACCCCTGCCGCCATGTTTCAAGTGCCACTCCCAGGGTCTACATTTGGATAGGTAATCAATGCGGCGCAAACTTTAAATCTTGGTCCATTACCAAAGGAAGTCCCCATGAAAGAAGAAATCCCAGCGGTGGAGGCTGAGGAAGAAGTACAGCAAGAAGAAGAAGAAATCCCCAGAGTGGCTGATGAGAACCTAGATATGGCCAAGGATATAGAAGATAAGGCCGAAGAAGCGATTGTCACAAGGGAAGAGATTGATGAACAAAAAGACACAAGGGAAGAGCAGGTAGACACGCGTACCACTAAAGAGGCACAATAGGATATAAGGGAAAAACCTCAAGAGCAAACTTTGGCTAATAGGCCACCCCTACCGCTGTAGTGGTTAGTAGAAACCAAGAAAAGGAAGGCTCCCCCGACCCCTAGAGCCCATCTCTCCCTAGCTGAGATGATGGCCCAGGCCCAAAATCCCCCAAAGGCCAAGAAGGCCCGGACGGTTCATACCTTTCGAATCGGGTCGAGCGGAGAGACAGTTGCAGTGGTGGCAACATCTCCCCCAGACGCTGAGGAAGCAACGGCTGAGGTCAGAGATTACGATATCACAGAGATATCACTGGGAAAGAGGGGAAAATAGGGCGAGGTGAACCTGTTGAAAGAAGCAGCCAAGGCAGTGGAGGCCCGATACGAAAAGGAGGCTCAAAGGCTTAAAGCGGAGAAGGAGAAAACAACAAACCTTATGGGGTTGCTAACTAGGCTGGCCCGGCCGATCAATGTCATTCCTTTGGAGGCCTCCACATCTAATGTGGCACTACCATAGAGTGACATAGACTCCCTGTGAGTGATGTAGAAAAAGGCCCAAGCGGTTGATGAGTGGGTCGCTCTGCACTTAGGAAACATCCGACGTTTCCTGGTGTCCACCCTCCCAGACTTATACTTGGCCCGTCATGTTCTGCATTAGGTAGAAACTATTGTCAATGTCTGGGAGGGTGACATAAAAAATTACGAGGCATGGAAAGTAGAATTTGAGGAACTCCTCAGCCTTGGGGAGGAAATGGTCACAGAATCCGGCATGTTGGGGGAGGAGTCGTTCAATTTTGTGAGGACCCAACACTCCAGACTTGAGCTCACATTGGAGGCTCTCAAGCAACTGGTAGGGACTCTGCGGGACAAAATCAAGACAGTCCAATACTCTTTTAATTTATATAAGTCTTTTGTTACGAAGGTCTCTAGAGCGGACCCATTCAACACTTATACGTGCACACCGGAAGACTATGTCTTGGGGAAGTTTGATGAACTTATGGAATCAAAATATCAATCCCTAGGAGGAGTAGATGGAGCCCAAATGACACGAATAACTTGCATGGTCCTCAGTGGCCATGATGCGGCAAAAATGGCTGACAAATTCAAAGGAAATGTTTTAGAACTAGGGGAAAAAATTGAGGTGGCCAAATATCGGTGGTCCAGACTTAAATATATTGATGAGGATGGAATCTCCTGCCTCCTCCAGACCTTCAATGATAGCAAGCAGCAATAAAGGTTCTCCGGGAGTTGGAGAAAACATTTTTATATTCTTTATTCTTTCAGAACGTAAGTTCCTGGATCCTGGAGTCCCGGATCCAATATTTTTTTGATTCATGTCCCGGTCCCCGAGGCCGACCGGTCACTTTCAAAGCAATTAATATGGGTTGTCAAGGTAGATGGCTACATCAGAGCACGTCAGATTGACAAAGGGTCTTTTGATAGATGGCCTTCTCGAGGCACTGTTTCAAAAGAATACCTGGCATAATTGGGGACAGGGCGCCGCTTTTCTCATTTATGAGGCATGTAGCCTCGATCCCCGAGGGATCAGATTTCTTCCTTCTCCATCATGGCTCCCTTCTCGAGGCCAATTCTTCCACTCTACCTTCTTGTCTTATTCTTCTAACATGTCAGAACTTCTCCGTCTCAAGGTCTTTTGTAAAGTGGCGCAGGTAGTACCGGCCACCGGATAATATATTTTATTACAAAATGTAAAATAGTGTTAGGGTTAGGGTTAGATGTGAATGTGTATAAATAGTAAGTCCGGCCCTATTCTAAGGGTTGGTGAAATTGATGATTTTGTAGTCCACAGTAATAGAAGTCTTTGATTTCTTATGTTGCAGAGCTCAATGCTCCTGAGTCCTTAAGCTTTCAAGTAGTTAGATGCTCCCTTGGAGCCACCATTGTACTACGCATCAGTGCTTGCTGGAAGGAATGTTAATGAAGAAGAGAGAGTTCTTGCAATGATGTTGTTTAGCATTCCAACTTCTGAGTTAATGGTATTTTATGTTTAATGTTCTTCATGTCTTCTGCTCTGATACTTAAAGTAGATTAACGACCTCTTCCTCTTGCTACTGATAAAATATGAACTGATGGTTGTATATTTATTTGGTATTTAGTATAGTATATCAGAGCATTATTGATGTATGGAATGTTCAACATAACTATAGGTAGATTAAACTTTTCTAACCCTATAGGATCTCTTTTCTCATTTATTTGCTAAGTGTAGAAGGCTTGGAGAAGCCTTACCCATCTGAATCCCCAGAGAAAATGAGTTGAAGTAACCAGCTATCCCCCTTGAAAATAGTCACCACTCCCAACCAAGCCCCGAACCATCGAGACCCGACATCCAAGTGCTTGGAGGCCCGGGGAATCTCATTCCCCTGGATCACCTTTACAGGTGGAGTTGGCCGGTACCCCGGTACCTAGTTACAACTTACAACTGCTGGCGGACCCGGTCACCAAAGTCCTGTCAACAGAATGAAATTCTTCAAAGCCCCATTCTGCTCTGTTAAGGACTTTATAGTTTCCTCATCCTTCCTCATGAATCCTAGAGCGTGCTTAATCCTTGAAGCTACCAATGTATTGCTCCCTTCCCTAGTAGGTTCACCCAAGTATACCTCTTCAAGTGTGTAATCTTCTAGAGTGGCTTGTGTTTGAGAAGTGATAGCAGATGGAATTGCTACTTGTGCCTTCCAGCGACCCCTAGTGTCTTGGGTGACATAGGATATCTTCCTAGCTGGTATATTGACCTCTGTTTGGTGGAAGGCTTGCCATAAAGATGCCATACTTGTGTCTTCCCCCTCTTCCTCATTTGTGTAAGTCCTCTTTTGGGTCTGAATCTCTTTAGTAAACCAAGTAGGTTTACTAAAGGCGGTGGTTGGCTCATATGGGGAAATTTGTAGGATCGACGCCAAGTTTTGTGACCCAGGGGTCAATTGCTCTTCTGATTCTTTATCCTGTTCTCCCTCATGTTCACCATCTCTCTCATTAACCTCTTCTCCTTGGCCTTCTGCTTCTCCCCTTCTCCTCCCATCTCTTCCTCTACTTTCCTATCTTGTCCATCCTTACCTTGTGCCTCATCCCCCAAAGAACTGATCAAGACTTTTGTATTGAGGCTAGTCACGACCTCTAGTATGGTTTTAAAAGGTGACATGACTTCTGTGCTTTTTCACCCCTGAGGAGTCGAGATGAAGCACGGTAGGAGTATAGATGGAGGTGGGGTAGGTGTTGGCACTATGAGTAGCAAAGTAGGAATAGGCATTGTGAGTGGTGGATTAGGAATAGGAAAATTCAGAATGGGAGGTGGGAGAGTAGAAGTTGAAGGAGGTGGATTCAACGTTAAAGTTGGGAGAGAAGGTGGTGGAGTGGGAATTGGAGGTGGGAGAGAGGTTGGTGGAAAGGGAATGTGAGGTGGTGGAGTGGAAGTGGAACTTTCTCTTGCAGATCTATCCCCTATTGTGTCTTGAGCTATTGTGGCTTCTTGAGTTTCAGGCCCTTGGCCTGTGTTGGAGCTTATCCCTCTGACTGGCATGTTTAGTGCTAGATTGGTGAACTGAGATGGAGGCAGAGTGAGGATTACATGCAGTTAGATAAGTGTTGGAGCCCCCATGTCAGACCCTTTTGTTGAATCAAGCATGTCCTTCTCTTGGTCTGCAAATCCTTCTAGGCCTTCAAAGTCAGATATTTGGAACTGATCTGAGCCTAAGGCATCCAAGGGATTGTCCCGCTCTTTAGGATCTTCCATATGTTTCCTGGAAGTCTCCTTTCCCTTCCTCTTATGAGATCTTGTCCTTTTGACCAGAGGTACATCTTCTTCTTTTTTTGGCTCCTCTTTTACGGTTTCCAGTTGTGGAGACACAAAAGTTCTCCTCCTTTTATACATTTTCTTCCCCTTTTCGGTGGTAGGAGGAGATTGGCCAGAAGTGGAAGGGACTTCATCTTGTGGGGCTTGTGATGATCCCATTGGAGGATCTATTTGTACAATCATCCTAGTTTTAGGATCCTTGTGCCTTGGATTAGGCCCATACTCTACCGCACGTTCATGGCCATAAACTGTGTTTGGCTTATGTGGTGGTACTTTCTTATAGTGGGGCACTGTAGACTTCTCCCCGTATTTCTTATCTTCCTTCTTGGGTGGATCCATCAATGTCTTCACTAGGATTGGATCCATCTTATAAGGCCTTTTGATCCAATTTTTGGTTGTTTGAATCACATTCCTAGCTCGGAATTCAATGTCATCATTCTCATCCTTATCAATTTATACATTCATGATGGGCCTGTTGTATATTTTTTCCATAGTGTAAATGACCTCCATCACCCTATCTGAATCATTTTCCCAAACATTTGGGGGAATTGGGGTCTTCAAAGTTTCCTATGCAAGGGTAAGGGATATCTGCAATAGTCCCTAATTCTAACCTCATGATCATCTACATAGTTTATCCAGTGATCTTCCAGATGTGGTTCGTGAATATAGAATCTGCCAATAATGTGGTTGTATGTTCCTATTGGGTCAAACCTGGGCCGAGCTATTTTGTAGAGTTAAAGTGGGCACTCATCCCACTCAAAGGCCAAGGATTTGCAAACCTTCATGTCTCATAGAGTGTATGGGCCCAGAGAAATAGGGAAATCCTAGCAATGCTTCTTCTTATGTTTTATATGCTCATAGGCATCTGCGAGCTGCCTGGCCATTTCTAAAGTGATTACCCAATCAGATGGATACTTGGGCAACTTATTTAGTTTCAAAGTAGACCCTACCACCCAGATATATGTGAATGTTCTCAATTGTATGTAATAGGCCCCAATGGCCCTCACCTTGGCAGCTGCTTCCTCCAGCAGTCGCTATGCGAAGTCACCTTCAATAGATTGAATGATCATGAAGATGAAAGCATCATTTACTACTCTGTAATCTGGGTGATCTTCTAGAATATTTCCCTTTCTGACCAGCTATGGATATACAACATGGGTCCATACATTCTGATCATTTATGTTACCCCTATTGGTAAGTCTCAGATAGTGTGCACTTGCGGCTAGAAAGTACACTATGTATGTACTCATATAGAATTTTGGGTTATGTCTCACCATTGTTATTTGTTCATCCAATCTATCACTTATAATGGTTCCCCAATCGAACCTAGACTTGCGGCTTCTGATATTCTCTATTAGGAGGATCGTCCAATCCTCAAGTTGGATGGACTGAGATAGTCCATACACTCTACTTAAAAATGTCATTGCTGCCTAGATGTCATCTTTCAAATACCCCCTCCTAAGGTCTATCTTATCCAACTTGTTTTTTGGAAGCAGTTTCTTGAGGTAATTTTTATTCACGATCTCATATACCTCTTCACCTTGTTTGTGAACCATCTGAGGCCTTTTAAAATGAAGAATTCATAAAACTTGTCTATACCCTTGTGGAGGTGGAAGACCTCTTCTATGACATCTAGCCTTATGTCCAGTACTACCTATCCCTCTATGTTTCTTACCACTCTCTCATGTGGAATATAGTGGTTTGGCAGGGTCATGATCAATTCAGATGAGGAGATAACCACTGGGTGGAATGCTGCATTAACCAGGCCTGAAAAGACTAGTGAAGTGCAGTCCTCGGATCTTCCTACTAGCTGGGAGTATCTTATCAGGTTCTCATCCCAGTCCATGTTCCCAATGTCGATGATTTCTATATGTTTATTTCCAATATTTGAAGGGGAGTGATTCCCCTTGTACATTTACTTCATTGGAGACGTTGTTCGTTTCTCAGGCATTCCTGCGAGAAAAGTGCAAGTATCCATGTTTTATTGAAAAGGGAACTACAAAAATGAGAAAAAATTGATTAATCTAGGAAAATAGAAGCAAAAAATCTCTTCAAGTAGCCAGAAATGCAGATTTCACACTTTTGGCCTTTTCAGGCTTTCAGACACCGAAAACTAGGTCGGGGTCTAAAAGGGCCGAAAGTGCGAAAAGGACAAGCGATGAGGAACCAACCTTTTGGGCTTTAAGGGTGTGAAAGCCCGAATAGAATCTTAGACTCCAAAAGTCTGAAATCCACAGACGGATGACCATGTTTCAGTGATTCAGACTTGTTGGTGTTTCAGATGTTTCAGAGGTTTGAAATGCCCAAAAAGCTAAAAGCGCGAGAAACACTTGGGAAATAGAAAACCCGACCCAGATTTTGGCCTTTCGGAGGCCAAAAACCTGTGACAAAGGTCATGACAGAAAAAGCCCAAGGGGAAAATGAAAAGAAAAAGGAAGGACTAAAAAGACAAGAGGGAGCTTCCCTCGCAAGCCCAAGGGTGCAAAAACCTAAGGAATTTGTGGGGAAAGGTGCACTAGACTAGACACATAGAAAAACACAAAACCCTAACCTAACCTATGGAGGAAAACAAACTTGATGGTAAGAAAACCTACCTTGCGAGTGCTTAGAGTGGAGGACGAAGGAAAGAGAGGCTGAAGGTGGAGAGAAAACAACCATGAGGAGTGAGGATAATGAAACAGAGAAGTCACAAGAGCACTGAAGACATTTCAAAAAAATCGCAAAGTGAATACTCACTGAGGGATCAAGATCTTATATAGCCCATGGACTACATCACCATCTTTTAGTGTTTCGACGTCCAAAACACCGAAAGGTTCGAAGGTTTGGTCCTTCAGCCTTTTCCATGTTTTTGGAGGCCAGAAACACTGAAAGGGTCGGGCTTCGGCCTTCTGGCCATTTCAAAATTTTTGGGGAATCTAGGTCCTCCAAAATGCCGAAAGGGAGAAAGGGCCAAAAATTTCTTTTGGATGGTTCAACAGGCCCGTTTAGAGACCCATTTGTGAGGAAATAGAAAAGGGGGAGACTCAAAAAACCAAAAGACAAAAAAATGGGGTGTGTGTTGTGGACCCACAACAAATAGCCCTGACTAAAGGAGGAACGACCAAGGCATTTCTTCATCATCAAGACTCTTCTGGGTTGTAACTTTGTAGTGGAATGAAAACCAAGAGATGTATGTGTTGAAGATCTTTCAATGACTTTCAATTCTGAAGTTTTTGCTAGTCTCCTTAGTGTGTGTTCACGTGTATTCATTTCTTGAACTTCAATTGCAGTAACCTGAATGTTCATCAACTGTTCCCAACTATCACCATGTAGATCAGGGATTCCCGGAAAGAGCTTTGCAACCAGTCAGGCATCCATAGCCCCGACAAAGTTTTCCCTGAATCCCAAGTATAACCTTTCTCTACTGCTAGCTGAGCATTCATAGCCCTGGTAGAGGTTGTCATAGTCACCCTAGTCTGTTTTGTCTGGTAAGTTGTAGCTTTTTCTTGAGAGTTCTATTCTTTGGACAATTGCTTCTATTTTCTTCTAGGTGCATAAAATGTATTAGGCTTTGGATGTATGTTTATTCCATGTGTTCAGGTCCATACTTTCTTCTTTGATTGATCCAAGCAGTGATTAGGCTATGCCACCTGAATTTCACACTTGTGGCCTCTTCGGGTCACTTTTCTTTTTGTGTTCTCTTTCTTCTCTTTCTTCAGCTATTTCTTTCTTTTGTTTCTACCTTTGCATTCATTTAGAATGGGTTCTGGGATTGGTGGGTACCCAAATCCACACACTAATAATGGTCACAACTAAAAAATGCTTGAGAAACCAACATTCTTAGGTGTCATCTCTTAATGTGTTGATCAGGATGACCAAACTTTAAACATCTTCATGTCTGCCAATGATAGATGTAACCACTTTGTAATTTGGAGTGTTCTCTCCGTTGTATGTTTCCTTGGAGAATTTGACTAAAAAAACACATCTGCTCCTATTTAGGAACCACTTGGAATGAAATAAAGACACACTTGACCAAAAGAAAAATGAGCCCTGACAAAAGGAGGTGACCAAGGATGGAGGAAAGGACTGGTGACGGAAGAAAATAAAAAAACAAAGGAAAGAAAAAAAAGCAAAGAAAGAAAAAAGGTTATGATACAAGGGACAAAAGGAAGTTTCAATTAGGATCTGAAGTAGTGTTTGAGAAATTTCCCATTGACTTGCAATGGGGTCAACTCTCCATTTAAAGTGTTGATCCTAAAAGTGTTTTCTCCTGAGATCTCTAATATCTGATAAGGGCCTGTCCATAATTTTTGGAATTTGGTGTGACTGACCGACTTTTCTTTTGCCTTATCCCACATGAAGACAAGGTCAGAGATCCTGAAGGCTTTAATGGTGGCTTTCTTATTGAACCACCACTTGACAATGGCCTGGTGCTTTGACACATGCTCCAGGGCCAAGGTTCTCTTCTCCTCCAGGTTAAGGAGGTTCATAAGTTTGACTTGTACTCGATCTTTTCCTCCCACGTATTGGTCCATAAATCTCAAAATTGGGATTTTAAAGTTCATAGGGAAGACCGGTTGTAATCCATAAACCAATTGGTATGGAGATTGTTAGATTTGTTGAACTGCAAATCTTCCCAAGAACACCTGCATGCAAAGACTGCTACAAGAATGAAGCAAAGACAAAAGAGAAACAGCTATGGCGGCCAATAGGCCAGAGACTACAAAAACATGTTGACAGAAATAATCTTCTATATTCAACAATGAAAATGAATTACAATCTCCTTATGGATTACAAAGCGGTGAATCCTTATAAAGGATATCGAAACCCTAAACGGGAAACTACTAGGAAATGGAAACTTTCCTAAGTCTAACTTAAGCGAAGAGTAGATAAACTAATAATTAACTAATTTAATTATTAGTAATACTCTACTACTCTAACACCCCCCCTTAAGTGTAACTTAGGGAGAAGCAAAAAAGCTAAACTACTGCAGAAAGCAGGAAAGATGGGTCCCGGCAACTAGGCCTGATCAGGTACCCAAAACATAAAGGGAAAAGAAGTCCCAGAGAAAGGAACAAGAAAAGAGCAAGAAGCAACTCCGAAGCATGTCTGAAAAATCTGTCAGAAGATACTGCTGGAACCCCCACTGAAGTGCATGATCAGGTAGAGAAGACAAATGTCTGAAGAGCTGATCAATCGAACCAGGAAGCAATAGAACCAATAGGTGAACCCCCCCATAATGCT
>MU227858.1:535401-547207 GCA_018584345.1 Thuja plicata
TAATTGATTTTAAAAGGCTGACAAATGGATTAATAGGGGGCTCAAATCTGAACTGGAAGTAGTATGTCAGCTTTGCAAGACAATGCAAAAATAAATTCGTCAAAAGAATCAACTGGCCAAAAGTTATGATGTGTCAAACTAGGCTATTCAGATTTCTAGGCAGGACAAAAATCCAGACAGTTCATGAACAACCAACTTTGGGAAGTATGAAAACTTATCAAACGGATTCAGAATGACCTGAGGTTTAAAACATAAGCTCTCTGATATGCATGCTAAACATTTCCAAAGTGGCGAACTATGAAACTCAACAGGGTGTAAGATACTCAGAAGAAAAGTAGGCTCCAGACAGCAAATTGACAATTAAGCAACACGCAGATTTATGCGACCCCCTCAAAATGACTACTCCCTAAACATGTCAAAACTGAAATTCAGGAGCTGGGACCCACTGCATATATCAAATGAAAGGCATTAAAGCCTCTTCCAAATTTGTATCTTATGAAAATCATCCAAGCACCTTTTTCAATCACTGGCACTGAGCCTTCTCACACAAAATTTCAAGGGTATTCACTTTTGCTTGTCTGAAAATCAATACATGGTCACTCCAAATTTGTTCCAAATTTAGGAGTACCAACAGGGTCTCTAGTCTTATCGATGCTCGTGAAGTTTTTAATCATCTATAGGAGCATTTTGATAGTGTATGTTGTATGTGTTATGTGGTGGTGATGGAGTCCTAGTTGAAGAACTGCATGTTGTGTGATTCCCTTCTCTTGATTGATGTATGGTTCGTAAGTGACCTATTTCTTTTCCTCTTGAGTGTGATTTTATTGATTATGTATGATTAGACTTGCATGTTGTATTGAATAGACTTTGTTTGAATTATATGAAGTGTATGGTGTGAGTGTTGTAATCAACTCTGATGGAATGTGATTGATTATGAAAATTATAAAGTACATTATTGGTTGTTCATTACATTGTGCATTGTTTAGAATTATATATGTATCATTTATTAGGAGTGCATTATTGAATTTAGAATTGTACTCATTATTATAGATAAAATTGGGTAAATGACCTAAGTCCCCAAGTAAAATGTGCATTGCATCCTTAGTAGAACTCTTGTAACTTTTAAACCTAATTGTAGCAGTGTGCAATGATTGAATAGATATTAATGCTAGTAATAAAGTAGAATTCATAATTGCATGAAGATGCATAAGAAGATGTTAGAATTTATCATATTGTCGGTCTTGAGTGATGGTGTGCATACTCTAGCACATCTAAGATGAAAGATCTTGGATGTCGTGAAGTGACTACTCCCTTGAGTGTGGCTAACCCTAGTCACCTTGTTAAGTGAAATGTTTTTCTTATATTGGTTATTAATTTTAGGTTGATTGATACCTTGTTGTGTAGAATGTGGTCAACATTAATTTCTTTTGAATTTTGTTGTAAATGGATTAGTCACCCAAATTTCTTTCATTGTTTAGTTTGTGGCATTAGTCCCAATTGATTTATGTTTGAAATGGTAACTTCTTTTGAGTTAATGTTGAACTTTGAAAGTTCTCCCATTTGGGCTTTTTTTATTAGTCTTGTATGGTGACTATTCTGAATGTTTGTGGTTGTTGACCATGTGTTGTGGAAAGTTTTGTTTCTATCATATGCTTTATGGACCCCTGATAGTATGTGTAAGGGAGGATATCGCAGAGATGGCACTATATTTGTATGTGAAATGAAATGCATTATGTAATTTATGTGTTTGCGTGGTGTTGCATTAAGTAAAGTTGCATGAAATGTTCAAATTGCTATTCGATGTGATCATGGTTATGTGTCTTCCATATTAAGCTTTAGTATGTAGGTATTTGATGATTTGGAAAGCGTTAAAGATATAAATTTATTTAAGAAATATTAGATGATGAGTAAATGTTTAAGATGATTTTTGGTTTATGCTTTAATTTGGGTTTGTTGTTGGTTCTTAGTTGTGGTTTGGTTCTCTAGTTGATTCAGGAACCATGCCTGAAACTAGATCCACTAGAGGTCATGGTTGAGGCCAAGAGGGTGGTCATGGAAGGGGTAGGGACTACAATCCTTCCATGAGTCATCATCGAGATAATAAAGATGAGCAGAGGGAAGAGCGTTAGGCTAGTTTAGAAGGGCCAGGTATTAGGCAGTTGTTGTAGGAGTTACTGAACCGTATTCCTGTGTGGAGTAGAGTAGAGAGGGACATATCTAGGAGCCCTCCAAGGAGGACCGTTGCAGTGGATCCTGAGGTTGTGGCAACAAACCAGATGAGGGATCTCATGAGAGTTCCACCTATTACCTTTGATGGAAAAGGAACATGATTTGAAGATGAGACTTGGCTTATTACATTAGAGAGGATTTTTGCGATGCATCCCTTTAGTAGAAATACTAAAGAAAGGTATGTAGTAATGCAACTCTCCAATTTTGTAGCGATATTGTGGAAGATAGACGAGAAGAATTTGAGTCTTCAGATGGACACCATTTCATGGGAACTATTCCTTGAGCATTTTAGAGAGAGTTTCCTCTCTGATCAGTGGAGGCAACAGAGGTCTGATGAGTTCCACAACTTGAGGCAGTTGACCCTATCAGTGGTTGAGTATGAGCGTCGATTCTTTGAGCTCAAAGAGTATGCTGGATATGGTCAGGATTCAGGCCTTATGGTTCAACACTTTGTTAGGGGGCTAAATAAACGCATCATTGGGGAAGTTAGAATCTTTGAGACTACAAACCTCAGGGAAGCGGTCATCAAAGCTACCCTTGTAGAGGAGAATCTAGCATTGGGTTATGGTGGTCATTCAGGAGTGCACTCGAGAGCACCTACTTTGGTTGTCAAAGGTAATCATTCTCAGGGAGTTGGGAATTTGAGAGATCCTTCTACCATTCGAAATGGTAGTCAGTCTCATCAGCAAGGAGGAGACAATCCTTCTTCTTTTAGTGGTCCTCGAATTAGGAACTTTCATGACATTCAGCGTAGCAAGCGTAATCGGCTAGCACTTAGTGTGTATAAGGATGTCAGTAGGGGCATTGTTCAGCAGTCTAGAGCACCTTCAGTTACAGAAGGTGGTAGCAAGGGAGATTGCTTCACTTGTGGAGAGTTTGGAAATTTTGCTGTTAGTTGTCCTCAACGTGCACCACAGTCCTTAGGACAAAGGCTAGCAGCTTTTGAACCTACAGTGGGTAATGTTGGTATGTCTCATGGAGCGTATGCAGCATTTTATCATCCTCAACTTGTGTACTGTGCTCCTGTGAGTGGTGCTGCGAGTAGAGGTCCAACAACTAGTTTCTGGATTCCTACAGTTGGGGATGATCCTCAGTGTTTGAATCAGAGACCTAGGAAGGGTCCTGTGGGACTCACACTTTGAGTCTTTTAGGACTTGGATTAGATGTTCTATGGTGAGAGATTGATTTATCTATCTTTGTTTTGGGCTTCCACGAGTAAGCCTAGTTTTAGGGGAGGAGGATGTAATACCCACCTCTTAGGTTGCTTTTCAGTTGTGGATGCCAAACTCTTTTAGGCATTTTGGATGTATGTGTGGATTTAATCTGATGGTTTAGATGACATTTATATGTTACATTTTAGTATGTTATTGATCCATTAATAGTATGTTATATCTTTTGTGTATATGTGATTTATGGTTGTTTAATGATGCTTATGTACATGTTAGGATTTTATTTTGATTATGGTTTTCTGACAATACTGACCTTAGATTTATATGCACATGGATCATTGTATGTTTTCAGTACTGTTCGATGTGCTTGGTATGGTATGGGACAGAGTCATAGTTACTTGCTTTGGTGAGATCCACACAATAACCTAGTCTCAACCATTGTTTTCCATATGATATATGCATGTATGTTCGTCTTTTTGATGACAGGTTTGCAGGTACCGGGCTACGTCTTCCCTGAATTGGCAGGAGTGAGTGTGCCCTATTGCATTAATCTCAATGGTAAGAGAGGGGAGATAGTTTTGAGGTCCAAATCCTATCCTAAACCTAATTGTCCTAGTTAGTGGACAAGTATCTGTTTTGACTACCCTGACCGAATTCATATAGTTGATAGGAATTCATGTATCCCTTTCCTTGATCATGTTTGATTTTGCATGTTTTCAGTTTTAGGTGCTTGATGTGATTACATGGGTGTTATATCATGTTATTTATTTAATTGAGTATTATTGCAATTAATTATTAAATATAGGGTATTTAATTAATTGAAAATTAAATTAAATACATGTGTTTAATTCAAAGTTTAATTAAAGTTCAATTATTGAACATTAATATTTAATTCAAAATTAGAGTAAATAAGCTTTTATGCTTAATTAAATAATTAAATATTTAGTTGCATGGATTATTGTGATGTAAATATTTAAGTTATTTAAATTAATATTTTATTAATTACATGTGCAAGATTTGGTTGAAAAAGTATTTTCAACTCAAGAGATCTCAACTTGAATTTAGGAGTCAAAGGTTAGATGTGCAAGTAATTAGATATTTTAATTAATTAATTGTTATTTTCTTTCAATTTTGGAGAGGAGTCCTTTTAGGAGTTAACTGAATGTGTTGTCATGAGGGTTTTCTTGATTAGGGGAAATGAATCCTCACTAGGGGGATTCTTCTCTCATTTGAACATAACAGGTTTTTGGGAGCATTTTTGGAAGCTTTGGTGTGTGCTTGGTTATGGAGCATAATTTGGAGAATTCTCCTTACTTGGATTTTGCATTGTGTATTCTTCAACAGATATTGAGGTAGGGTCTTGTTCATGTCAATTCTTGTTTTTCGGATCCTTGTCTTCTGTGCATCCGGAGAACTAAGAATCTTTTATTTTGGCATTCCTTGCTTGATTATTCTGTGTGGTTGAAGTTTTCAATTGGAAAGTAATGTTTTAGATCAAATTCATATTTTACTCAAGCTTACATGTCAGATTTGTGTTTATGGGCACAAAGGGTTTCATTTTATAGCATTAAATGTAAAAGGGTATTAGGGTTTCTGGTTTAAAATCATTGTTGAAATATATGCTTGCGGAAATCTAGATCCCTGATTTTAAAAGGGAAATATATATCAGTATAGTATGAAAGTGCTGTCAAAATTTCGTCTGATAATTCCCTATAGATCTTTTAGAAAATAATAAATTAAAATGGTCTATAGTGAGAACTATAGAATAGAGAAAAATAAATCCCCCTTTGTAAATTGCTCATTGGGAAAAAATTAATTGGAGGAAAAAAAAAAAGCTCTTTGTAATATACAGAGTAAATGAATTTACACTAGTGAAAAAAAAATTAGAAAAGACAAAAATAAAAAAGTGAAATCCCATCCTAATTTTCATTTTCAGAAATTAATTAATTAAAAAAAAAGGAAGTTACAAAGTATTTATTCTGTTTTAAAAAAAAAATTATATATAAAAAAAAAATTATGATTAAGGTGGCGGGGGCCACCAAACCCCACCACCACCACCGCAGGTGTACCGTGGGGTACGTCCTCTGCGGACTGTAGTACTACAGCCGCAGATGGAGGCACGTGGGCTTGCGGGCGCGTGGGACCCCACGGGGGGCTGTAGTGCCCACGCGGCATTCCCTGCAGACGCGAGAAGGAGTAGCGGGGTGGGGGCCACAGGACCCCCCCACGAAACTTTTTAATTTATGTTTTCTTTTTTAAAAGATTAGTTTTAAATATATATATTTTTTTAAATTAGTTTAAAATTAATTTGTAAATTAGTTTATAGTTTTTTTTTTTAAATTAGGTTGTTTTAATTTTTAAATTAATATAATTAGTTTATTATTAATTTAAATTAGTTTGTAATTAATTATGAATTAATTTATAATTAATTTTTAAATTGATTTATACTTAATTTTAAGTTAGTTTCAAATTTAATTTTTTTAATTAGTTCTATATTAATTTATGGTATAGTTTGGAAATTAGTTGGGGAGGGTTTTATTTTGTCACTATTATAGTTTGACTATTGTTAGTCATCAAGTCTTATGATATCAACTAATTTTTAAAGATATTATTGAACGAATAATATTGATGATTAAAGTGCACCTAGGAAGTTTTATAATTTTATAATTATAACTACATAATCGGTAATTATTTCTTAGATGTATTTATAAGTGGATTTTATAAATAGATCTATAGGAAAGGTTAATGTTCTACCAAAGATGGAATATTTAATTATTTCTAGATAGTAATTTTAGTGAATAAATGAATTTGCATGATTAGGAATCATAAATTTGTTTATTTGTACGTTGACATTATACTTGATTTTAATGCAGTCTGAATATGAATTATTGTACTATGATGTGCTTTCGGTGCGTGTTTATATGAATTAGATGTTTTCCTATGTTATCATGCTTTCGGGTATCTGTTGGGGTAGATGACCCTAGGCTTTAAATCTAGAGGTTTTCGGGATTGTACTTTCTATATGATGTGATTATGATGATAGTTGTGATTATATGAGTATGTCATGGTCCTAATTTCCTAAACCCAACCTAATTTTGTTATGATGTGCTTTATGGTCTTATGAGGATATTGTGGTTATTATTTGGTTATTTGAGAACTTATGTGCTCCTGAATGAGTAGGATGCAATTTGTGATTATGTATATCTTCATATAATGATCTTGAGCCTAGGTAGGTTAACTAAGTGTACAGTGGGGAAGTGGTTTGCAATGGGGGTCCAAGACTCTAAGCGGTTATTAGGTAAACCCATTGGCAAGTTAATTAACAAGTGAAAATATGATACATTAAAGGGGTTTAAAAGGAACTAATAAGATGTCTAAGTCTCTACCCATGCCTTGAGTGTTGTCGCATGATAGGATGGGAGTTAGGATCCTTGTCTTTGCAAAAAGATCACTGAGCCACATAGTGTCACTTGGAGGCTAGGGTCAAGAGGTACTACTAGGGTTACCTTCAAGGTTAGGCTTGTGTGATGACACTTCCCTATTTATAGCTTAGGTTATCCTACGTGTGTCAGTTACATTTGGTGTTGTTTAGTATTCTTTGTTATGGTTTAAATTGCTTCTAGGATATTCCTTTGCATTGAAGTATGAGGTCATGTGTACCTTATTTTGTGATCTTGTTGTATACCCTGTGTGATGGGCCTGTTACTATCTTCTCAGCATGGTGGGAGTGGACCTTTGGTTCCACAGGGTCGGGTGGTAGTGATTCTTATTACCATTGAGATTCTGACGAATTCTTCTTCTTGTTTGGATGTTCTTTGATGCGGCTCTATCTTCTGATTTCCTTTGGAGACTGGTTCAGTTTCATGAGTTGTATAGTTGTACCATATGTGTTTAATTGTTATCATCCTTTGGAGGATGTATTATATTGATTATTATGTATCATTACATACCCTACAATTTGTGCAGTGGATGTTGATTAGGTAGTATACCTTATGGTATCAGTTGTATATATAATCTTGATTATGTGATGTATGTAATTGGATTCAAATTATGTAACCTTTATGTTAGTTCTTTATTATTGTTGTCGTAGATTAGTTTGTTTAAGTAATTCTATGTCAAGGAATCCTCAGGGAATGTTAATCATGTATGAGTTGTATTTCATGTACGTCATGTACTTCATTTTGTGGCTTCCGCGTTGTTATTAATATTGTTTGTAAACATTTTAAAAAAAATTATTCCATGAACTTAGTGTCGTGTTTTAGGTTAAGTTCTCCTAGGTTCCCTGGCAGGGCATTACATTTGGTATCAGAGCCCATGTTTCTACACTAGGAACTCTAGGAAATTGTGTGCCCGTTAGAATGGTTAGTAGTGCATGTTAGCACTTGTCTCCTTGTTTCTTGAGAGTCATTGTTTATGATCTCTTATCCTTGTGTGTGGTTCTTCCCACTTGATTTGGGAAGTGATGTTTAGTCTTGGTTGCTATTGGTGGATACCTACCGAGGCTTGATTTGTGCTAGGACCTGTGATTGAAACTCTAGGGTCTCTAGTCTTATCGATGCTCATGAAGTTCGTAATCATCTATAGGAGCATTTTGATAGTGTATGTTGTATATGTTTTGTGGTGGTGATGGAGTCCTAGTTGAAGAACTCCATGTTGTGTGATTCTCTTCCCTTGATTGATGTATGGTTCGTAATTGACCTATTTCTTTGCCTCTTGAGTGTGATTTTATTGATCATGTATGATTAGACTTGCATGTTGTATTGAATAGACTTTGTTTGAATTATATGAAGTGTATGGTGTGGGTGTTGTAATCAGCTCTGATCGAATGTGATTGATTATGAAAATTATAAAGTAAATTATTGGTTGTTGATTACATTGTGCATTGTTTATAATTACATATGTATCATTCATTAGGAGTGCATTAATGAATTTAGAATTGTACTCATTATTATAGATAAAATTGGGTAAAGGACCTAAGTCCCCAAGTAAAATGTGCATTGCATCCTTAGTAGAACTCTTGTAACTTTTAAACTTAATTGTAGCAGTGTGCAATGATTGAATAGATATTAATGCTAGTAATAAAGTAGAATTCATAATAGCATGAAGATGCATTAGAAGATGTTAGAATTTATCATATATTTGGTCTTGAGTGATGGTATGCATACTCTAACGCATCTAACGTGAAAGATCTTGGTTGTCGTGAAGCGACTACTCCCTTAAGTGTGGCTAACCCTAGTCACCTTGTTAAGTGAAATGTTTTTCTTATATTGGTTATTAATTTTTGGTTGATTGATACCTTGTTGTGTAGTATGTGGTCAACATTAATTTCTTTTGAGTTTTCTTGTAACTGGATTAGTCACCCAAATCTCTTTCATTGTTTAGTTTGTGGCATTAGTCCCAATTGATTTATTGTTGAAATGGTAACTTCTTTCGAGTTAATGTTGAACTTTGGAAGTTCTCCCATTTGTAATTTTTTCCTTAGTCTTATATGGTGACTATTCTGAATGTTTTTGGTTGTTTACCATGTGTTGTGGAAATTATTGTTTCTATCATGTGCTTTATGGACCCCTAATAGTATGTGTAAGGGAGGATATCACAGAGATGGCACTATATTTGTATGTGAAATGAAATGCATTATGTAATTTATGTGTTTGCGTGGTGTTGCATTAACTAAGGTTGCATGAAATGTTCAAATTTCTATTCGATGTGATCATGGTTATGTGTCTTCCATATTAAGCTTTAGTATGTAGGTATTTGATGATTTGGAAAGCATTAAAGATATAAATTTATTTAAGAAATGTTATATGACGAGTAAATGTTTAAGATGATTTTTGGTTTATGCTTTAATTTGGGTTTGTTGTTGGTTCTTAGTTGTGGTTTGGTTCTCTGGTTGATTCAGGAACCATGCTTGAAACTAGATCCACTAGAGGTCGTGGTCGAGGCCAAGAGGGTGGACGTGGAAGGGGTAGGGACCACAGTCCTTCCATGAACATTCATCGAGATAACAGAGATGAGCAGAGGGAGGAGCGTTAGGCTAGTTCAGAAGGGCCAGGTATTAAGTAGTTGTTGCAGGAGTTACTGAACCATATTCCTGTGCGGGGTAGAGTAGAGAGGGACAGATCTAGGAGCCCTCCAAGGAGGACTGTTGTAGTGGATCTTGAGGTTGTGGCAGTGAACCACATGAGGGATCTCATGAGAGTTCCACCTATTACCTTTGATGGAAAAGGAATAGGATTTGAAGCTGAGACTTGGCTTATTGCATTAGAGATGTTTTTTTTGATGCATCCCTTTAGTAGCAATACTAAAGCAAGGTATGCAGTAATGCAACTCTCCAATTTTGCAGAAATATGGTGGAAGATAGAGGAGAAGAAGTTGAGTCTTCAGATGGACACCATTTCATGGGAACTATTCCTTGAGCATTTTACTAAGAGATTCCTCTCTGATCAGTGGAGGCAACAGAGGGCTGATGAGTTCCAAAACTTGAGGCAGTTGACCCTATCAGTGGTTAAGTATGAGCGTCGATTCTTCAAGCTCAAAGAGTATGTTGGATATGGTTAGGATTCAGGCCTTATGGTTCAACAATTTATTAGCGGGCTAAATGAATGCATCATTGGGGAAGTTAGACTCTTTGAGCCTACAAACCTCAGGGAAGCGGTTATCAAAGCTACCCTTGTAGAGGAGAATCTAGCATTGGGTTATGGTGGTCATTCAGGAGTGCACTCAAGAGCACCTACTTTGGTTATCGAATGTAATCATTCTTAGGGAGCTAGGATTTTGAGAGGTCCTTCTACCATTCCAAATGGTAGTCAGTCTCATCAGCAAGGAGGAAAAAATCCTTCTTCTTTTAGTGGTCCTCGAATTAGGAACTTTTGTGACATTCAGCGCAACAAGCGCAATCGGTCGGTTTAGCTAGCACAAAGTGTGTATCAAGATGTCAGTATGGGCAGTGTTCAACAGTCTAGAGCACCTTCAGTTAGAGAAGGTGGTAGCAAGGGATCTTGCTTCACTTGTGGACAGTTTGGAAATTTTCTTGTTAGTTGTCCTTAGCATGCACCGCAGTCCTTAGGATAGAGGCTAGTAGCTTCTGAGCCTACAGTGGGTAATGCTGGTATGTCTCACAGAGCGTATGCAGCATTTGATCATCCTCCACTTGTGTACTATGCTCTTGTGAGTGGTGCTACAAGTAGAGGTCTCGCAGCTAGTTTTCAGATTCCTACAGTGGGGGATGATCCTCAGTGTTCAAATCAGAGACCTGGGAAGGGTCCTATGGGACCCACACTTTGAGTCTTTCAAGACTTGGACTAGATGTTCTGTGGTGAGAGATTTATTTCTCTATCTTTGTTTTGGGCTTCTAGGAGAAATCCTAGTTTTAGGGGAAGAGGATGTAATACCCACCTTTTAGGTTTCTTTTCAGTTGTGGATGCCAAACTCTTTTAGGCATTTTGGATGTATGTGTGGATTTAATCTGATGGTTTAGATGACATTTATATGTTACATTTTAGTATGTTATTGATCCATTAATAGTATGTTATATCTTTTGTGTATATGTGATTTATGGTTGTTTAATGATGCTTATGTACATGTTAGGATTTCATTTTGATTATGGTTTTCTGACAATACTGACCTTAGATTTATATGCACATTGATCATTGTATGTTTTCAGTATTGTTCGATGTGCTTGGTATGGTATGGGACAGAGTCATAGTTACTTGCTTCGGCGAGATCCACACAATAACCTAGTCTCAACCTTTGTTTGCCATATGATATATGCATGTATGTTCGTCTTTTTGATGACAGGTTTGCAGGTACCAGGCTACGTCTTCCCTGAATTGGCAGGAGTGAGCATGCCCTATCACATTAATCTCAATGGTAAAAGAGGGGAGATAGTTTTGAGGTCCAAATCCTATCCTAAACCTAATTGTCCTAGTTAGTGGACAAGTATCTATTTTGACTACCCTGACTGAATTTGTATAGTTGATAAGAATTCGTGTATCCCTTTCCTTGATCATGTTTGATTTTGCATGTTTTCGGTTTTAGGTGCTTGATGTGATTATGTGGGTGTTGTATCATGTTATTTATTTAATTGAGTATTATTGCAATTAATTATTAAATATAGGATATTTAATTAATTGAAAATTAAATTAAATACCTATGTTTAATTGAAAGTTTAATTAAAGTGCAATTATTGAACATTAATATTTAATTGAATATTTAATTCAAAATTAGAGTAAATAAGATTTTATGCTTACTTAAATAATTAAATATTTAGTTGCTTGGATTGTTGTGATGTAAATATTTAAGTTATTTAAATTAATATTTTATTAATTACATGTGCAAGATTTGGTTGAAAAAGTATTTTCAACTCAAGAGATCTCAACTTGAATTTAGGAGTCAAAGTTGAGTTGTGC
>MU227858.1:598292-648667 GCA_018584345.1 Thuja plicata
AGGATCCTACCTCCAGAATCCGCTGGCTACCGTCCGCAATGTTCCTTTTGGTCTCCTTAATTCTAACCTTTTGGCTGGATGGTCTCCCTGGTGATGCAACTCCAGCTCCAACATCTCCATTTTTACTACTTCTTGTTGAGACCTTTCTATTTTGCGCCTCTTTATCTTTCTTCCCTTTTTTTTGTCTCCTTTAATATTTTTCTCATTTTCTCTATCACTTTGCTCTCCTTCAAGGATTTGTGTGATCTCATTAGTGTCCCCCCATTTCGGTAGAGTTGTACCTACTGGAATATGATTTTCCTCCGTTACGTTTCCACTCTTAGGTGTGGCAATCTCTTGATCTCTTCCTACCCTCTTAGGGGTCACTTCTAAGTTTTCTAGGCTACTTTTCAGCTCCAGATCACATTTTTTATGTTTCTCCTCATTCTTCTCAGTTTTACTTTTGGTTTCAATCTGAAGATTTCCTTCTTTGTGATGATCATTTTTCTCCTCTTCGGGTTCTTCCCCTACTTCATCTCCCTTAGAATCATCTTCCTTTACCTCCCCTTCTTCCATTTGGACTTCATTTTCTTTTATTTCCCCTTCTTCCATTTGGGTTTCATTTTCTTTTTCATTCATAAATTTCTTTCCCCATTCCTCAGGATCTTCGGTTTCTGAACCTATCATAGGCTTCAAACATTTCATCTTAACACTAATTTCCTATTCCTCTTTCTCCTTACATTGTCCTTCCTTGGCTTTGCTGCTAACTTCTTTAGTTTTTCTCCCTACTGGAATCCATTTCTGAGTTTTTTTCTGGATTGCTTTCTCCAGACATTTCTTTACCCAATGACCCGCCTTTTTGCAATGGAAACACGCAAAGGGTATTGTTTCATATTCTATATTTTGTTCCCACATACCCAACTTAGATTTAAGACTTATTTTTTCTGGCATATCCTTATCCTGCATTATCCCAACACAGATTCGAGTATAGGTTAGCCTCCATCTCGCCGCTGTCACATTATCTATTGACAAAAGTTCCCCAAATGAGCTAGCTATCCCCACAAATATGTCTTCCAGCCAATATTCAAGAGGCAGACCATGTAGCTTTATCCAAACAATGACCTGTCGAGCGGCGTCCTCCTCAAAAACAAGGTTCGGACTCCATTTTTGAAGAATAAGAGTATTTTTCCCAATCAACCATGGCCCGCTGCATAGAATATTCATTCTATCTTCCTCACAAGAGAAGAAAAATGACATACATCCCTTAGCCATCGCTACCACCTCTACTTGACCTTTCAAAATCCATTTCTGAGACACAAAATCCCTAACCACTTCGATGTTAGGTCTTACTCCTAAAAATCTACCAACCAGCGAATTTTTCATCCTTGCTATTGAAAAATCAATGGTCTGGTCTGGAATTTCAATAGCAAAGCTTCCTTGAGACGGTATAGACACATTCTTCACCGGAGGTAAAGAAGATTTACCTGTTGGTTTGATGCCAAAAAGGGACGCCCATTTCCTCGGTTGCCCCAACCCAACACCCGATCTGGGACCCCCTCCTGGGTCCTCAGGCAACTATCCCGTATCGGGATCCAATCCTATGATCTTGATGTCCTTTCCATCATCCCACTTGCTACGCTCAGAGGATCCTGCCTCCTCCCGATCACTCCCGCCCAAATTCAAAGTTGAATCCGGACGCTCCCGCTCACCCATTGTTTTCCCAGAATTTGACTCCGAGCATTTTTTTTTGTTGCTTCTCAGTCTGTCCCCCAATCTATATGGTTTTGATCTCTTGAGTGCTTCCATACACAACTGACTTCATTTTAAACTAATATCTATTATAATATGTATCTTTATTAGTTCTAATTATAGGCATTGGGTTGAACTTAACTGATGATTAATAACAATATTTTTAGCAAATCAGCTGTTATAATTTTTTTCATATTTGGAAAATATATATCTTAATTAAAGTAAGATGCAATTTTTTTAACTAAACATATTTTAGAAATTTATTTTCTATTATTTGATTAGCTAAAAACTTTTAGCGCTTTTTTCCAATGCATAGCAAATATTAAACACACACACACACATATAGTTGGTATATAATATTTCTATATAGTACATCTTATATAAATAAAGATAATATAATTATATTTGTTATTAGTTTCTTTGGTAGGTTGTAGAATATAGACGAGAGCAAAACTTAACTGATTATTATTAATAACTAATTTTCATGTAGTAGTTACAACATTGTGCATAGTTTATAATATAAACTTATAAAGTTATACAATATGAATATTACTATGTTTTGAAATTTTCCATATAAATTTGTAATTAATATTTATTATTTAATGATTTAAATTTTATTATTCAATAATAAAAAATAAAAAAACAACATTATAAAATAGTTTAGTCATACTATTTTATAATGTTATTTATTTAAAAAAAATTATTATTAAATAATAATATTATTAAAAATTAAAAATTTATATCCATTATATATTATATTCATATTTAAATTAATTTTTCATAATTTTTTTTATAATTCAAATTTCAAACAATGCATATATTTTTTTAAAAAATTGAGATACTGTTACTAACAATAACAACAATTTTTGAATTTTAAAAAAATTATACCTCTACAACTACTTAGTACCATGGATGATTATGCAATACAAAACTATTTAATTTTTTTTCATAATAGTAAAATACAATATGTTCTCTATTGAGTTTATTATTTGACACTAACAGTTTAAAATATTTTTAGTAAATATATTAATTGAATAAATGGATTAAAATATTTAGTTTACATAGTCAAATATCTTGTACGTTCATTGTAATTTATACATTTTATTTTTGTGATATTTTTTATATTATATTGTAATATATTTATTAATGAATTAGCTATTTTTTAGTTTTTCCCCAAATAAATAATATTTGGGAGACCTTATAAAACACGTGGGTAAGGTCCACCGTGTTAAGGGTTAGGGAAATCGTGTCTCTGCGCATGGTTCCCTATTCTCGCCATGCTCCTTTTTTATGTCACGTCTGCATTGTGGGTAGGCCTCTGCTTCTTTCAAGTTGGTTTTTATTTTTTTACATACACCCAAACATGTTTTTTTCCTAATATTATCTATTAGAAATCTCTTCCATCATCGCGGAGAAAAAATTTAGTGGTGCCTTCTGCTTAATATTTGGTATTATTTGTTTTAAAAATATTTTTACAAAAAAACAACCCTTTTCCTAAAACAAAATCTTGATATTCGAAAAAAGAATATAGAGCAAGGGAATTTGGGAATAGTCCTCTGGAAGGAGTAGAACTGGAGAATAAGTGAATTTGGAGAAAACATGCAAGGACAAACTAATACATAGAATCTTTCTTCAATTCCACGTTCTTCCTTGCCCATTTAAAATCTTATGAAGGATAAAAAAAATTGTTACTGTTTAATGGTTACCTTGTTTTGTTTAAATTTATGTGTTTTTTTCTTTTTATAAACAATTGGGGTTTTAGAGAGTCTTTGAAGTCGCACCTTCTTTTTCCGATACCTTTAAGAAATATGCTCTCTCCTATGGCCAGTCCAAACTTGTCTTTCATTTTTCTTTCCTAACTCCTGATATGATGACAATTTGTTGAAGTGACGTTATTGTTGTCCCTAAGGCTTATGACCCTTAATTGTAGACCATTTGCAAGAGAAAGTGAAGAAATCTCACCCATAAATCTATTCTTGTTGAAAGCAATAAGAGTAAGGTTTGAACTATTACCCAACGATGAAGGCAGGGTCGCAAAAAAACTTATTAAAATGAGAAGACAAAACTTCCATGGTAGAAAAATAGATTTGTAGATCTCCATGAAATGAGTTGCTAGACAACTTTAGCCTCTTTAAGGTCGTGCAATTACTCAGTGCTTCTAGAATTCTTCCAAACAAGAAGTTGTTTGACAACACCAAATCCGTCATACGGTAGCATTTCCATATGGATGGTGGAATCCTTCATGTCAGTTGATTATCAGATACATCTAATTTATGTAGTGAGTTCAACCGACCAAGGCTCTCTTGAATACTTTCTGAAAGATTGTTTTTATGAATGAAAATCTCAGAAATATTCTTGAGTTCACCTATCTCATATGGTATTGGTCCACTTAAATTATTGTCATACAGGTACAAAAGTTTCAAAGACTTGAGTTGTCTTATGGACTTTGGAATTGTCCCTGTCAAATTTAATGAACCATAATTACTAATTGAAGGAGAGGAAATATTTAGCATGTTGCCTTCAAAGTAAAAGATAGTAGAGTAGCTCACCTGTGAGACAGTTAGTGGCAAGGCTTAACATATGGAGAGACGTGCAGATTCCAAGCTTAGAGGGTATATATCCAGTTAAATTGTTTATTTCAATAAAAATGCATGAGATAGGTACAAAATAGGTTGTCTTTGATTTAGTTTTCCCTTTGAGTTAGAGCTTCAGGAAACTACAAAAACCTATCCCTAGGACTTGGCAAAGGCCATCCATCTCCTCATGTGTACCATCTTTTCTGAATGTTGAGATTTATAATCTCATCACTTCTATTCTTGGCATCCATGGAGCATCCAACAATGGCACTCAACCTTTTTGCAAAAATAATTCTATTACTTCATTTCTCGGTTTGATCTGAATTTGTAATATCATATGTTGTTGTGAATTGAATAAAATGTCTTCAAGTTTCCTACCTAGCTTAATTAAGTACCTTTTTAAGTGGGAAAGTATGCTAATGGAATCATGTTGCAAATGCATGCACACCTAATTAAGTACCTTTTTGTGGTATTTTAAAATAAAGGCCATCAAAGGCTCAATACCGAGACCCTATTTTGTCAGTTATATTTGTGATACAAGAAGCCATTAACATTCAAAGACATCAGTTTTTTTTTGTAAATTGTAGAATGAATGTGAAATTCATTTGACAAAATTTGACTTCAAATAATTCAATAATCACAAAAGATGATAGATTAGCAACAATTCATCTTAACAACCTTAAAAACTTCAAATAGATGATAAAATACATTCATTCAGGATAAGCACGTACATAATGTAGGAGTTTATTCATGTTAACAAACTCATGCCTTGACACAGTCTAGCTTGAAAACTGGATAGGCAACGTGCCGTGAGTATTTGTGGATTTTTCATAAAATATTGTTGATAAGAGTATCACAGAACAACCAAATGAAAATTGACATTCTATCATGTAAATACACTCGTGGATTTTCATATTTTACATTGACATCCACCCAATGGAAAGGAACAATAGAAAAATTGATTGATTAAAAACAAGAAACACAAATAAATATATGGTAGCAGATAATAAGCAGGTTAATTTTCTTTCATGGTTAACTCACAAAAAATTTCTGAGGTGGAGTGCCATAGCAAAGAAACAAAGGTTTCTTCAAATTCAGGCACCATGATTGTTTGCAAAAGATGCATCCATGAAGGATGTGTATTAACAAATATGCATGTCACTTAGCACATGATGAGCACACAAATTTTCTAAAATGGTAAATTCATAGAAAATTTCTAAGAGTTCCATTACATGCAATGCAACGTACAAATTTCTTCAAATCCAAGCATCGTGATTGTTAGAAATTGGTACATCCATGAAGAACATGTAAAACCATACAAAACTTGTAACATGACAAGCATAATAGAGAAATTTTCTGTCAGGAAACATAAAATGAAATAGAAAATAAGATATTGAAAGATGTATTTAAGTCAATTATGTGTCATGTTACAAGACTTATATGATGAACTTGATGTGCATGCCTTCGGGAAGGTTCTATGAAATAAAGAGATCAAGCAACATGAAACAAAGTACCAATAAAAGAAAATGATTTTACAATGGCATCATGTGTCTTTTATCTAGGTTGTATATGGAACATATCTACAATAAAGTTTAAGTTGTTGCTAAAGCCAAAGCCTCTCATTTCTCACATGGTGTCACTCTTCTTAGCTCAAAAGTGGAAATTGTGAGAGGAATGTTTCCCTATCTAGGGATCCTAGAGTAAGAAGAGCTAATGTCTGCATGGTTCAATATGATCGTCTATCCCCTCTCCTCTAGTATAAGGTTATTAAAAAATTAAATCCCTTGAGAACTATGTGAGGTCCTACCCCGATCATCCATTCAAAGCTGATACTTTTTATATCATGTTTATCTAGATGATACATTGGTTTTTGATACATTGACATATTGGATTTTCATAGTATAGATATCTTATGATGACTCTATTTTGATGATGCTATATGTATTGTTTTATACATATGATTCTCAGATCTAGATGACATGTTTGAACAGTTTCATTTTTTATGTTCCTAAATTTGCAATTTGATCATGTGACATGTAAATATGGATTTCAGGTGCAATTTTACAAATGATCCATGTTGCTTAATTTAATATGTTAGATAAGAGATTTTTTAAGGATTTTGTGATTTACTAGTTATATGTATATGGATGACCTAGTTCTGGAAAGTGATGTATAATTTAGGGTTAGATGAATATATTATAATGTATAATATCATGAATGTGTGGATTCTTCCTTGGACTATTGATGCTCTGTTCAAGTGTGTAGGTGAATAAACCATGGTTTCAAAACCGGGGAAACAAGATTTGAGTTAATGTGAATATCCTTGTGAAGCCAAGGTTAACCCTATAAAGGGAAATAACCTAGTTGTAAATGTAATATATGTTTTAAATGTGATTATGCATGGTTGTAAATTTATTTTCTTCTATTTTTTTGACAATTTCTTTTAAGAATGCCAATGTGTAAATGTGATGTGAAATTGTAGTGCCAGTTGGCACATGTTTTGTGAGATGGCATGCCCATGTGGATTGTGAGGTTAAGTTTCACCCTAGGTTGTCTTATAGTGCTTCCATGTGGAGTTACTTGTCTTGGAAACCCAAATCATGAGTACTATCTTAGAAATCCGTAGGCAAACTCTAAGTGAGTTTTTAAAGGGTTAGAATGAGTCCAAAGGGGTAGTTAGAGTTAAAAATTTCTAGTCCTCTAGTTTAACTTTGGGTTAGGGGTTGTTTTTTTTATTGCTTTTAGTGTCAAAATATCATTTAAAGCCCTTCTAAGGTACCTTTCTTGGTTAGTGGCAAAAATTAGGAAAGGAAAAAACCCTCACCTTCTTCAAGATAATGGAGTCTCTTCCATGCATGAAATTGAAAAGTGTTAAAGAAGAGGACTCATGTCACCTCTCTTCTAGTTGGGAGAGAGGTAGAGTTGGAGAGAGATCCATTTAGGGAGGAAGGAGAGGAGAGTGAGGATTGATTTCCCACTCTCCATTTTTTAGAGACTTGTAGAATGTGATTGAAGGGATTTTCTAGTTGAAAGCCAAGGGAAAGAGAACTAGGAAGGAAAGGATCATCTCAACCACCATCCATTTTCTAGGAGTAAGGTTGGTGCTCCTAAATTACATGTGTGGTATTCTTGTATTTCTTATTTTCAAAATCTTGTTGAATTCATTTATTAAAAAATTTCATGTTGTGTAAATGTTGTTTTGTGATAGTATGTTAGTGAAAGAAATTATTTTTGTTCTTCTATTTTGTTGTCCTTTTTTGGTGTTATTCATGAGAGTGAAGGACATATATCTCCCTTGGGAGGGAGGATAAATTCATTTGTAGGTGAAGGGATTAGTTTGGAAAACCATGGTAGTGTAGAGTTTCTTCTTGGGAAGAAGAGGGATGTATCATGGATGTTATGAGATCCATGTGCCAAATTATCTTGTGAATTCTCATGGGGGAGATAAGGGTTTGTGGATGTGTTTATCGAGCTCCTTGTTTTGAATTAAAAACCTTGGGAAGGCATGTGAATTTTGTGCATATTGGGGTATTTTGTTTTGGCCTTCTCCTACATGGTTGTTCCACCTTGACCCCTAATTGAGTCCATTATGACCCAATTGTAAATAAACTTTGAAGGGATTTATGTGTTTGTTTTAGAGCTATTTATGTGTGGTGGTTTCTTGTATGTCACCCAACCTCTTCTTGTTTCCCTTAGCTTGGGGGTGGCCTCATAGAGGCATTGGATGGGAGGTGAGCTCCCATGGGTTATTCCAAAATTTGGCTTTTGCAGATTGGTAGTTGTTTTTTCTACTTGGTGGATTCCTGTTCAAAGCTGGGAATGAGGGTTTTAGTTGATTATAAATTTGTATATTTGAGAAATAAAGTTTTCACCTCAAGCCATAGGGCCGAGTCTTGTATAATTGAAAATTCTGGAAATTGGTTTATAAACTTGTAGGAAGAAATTGTATTTAGTTTGTTTTAAAAGGGGAAGAAGTGTAAAGTTTTGTTTATGTTTTAAGAGATTCATAAAACAAACACATTACTGTAAAATTGATTTAAGAAAACATTTCCCTATATGCAATCTTCTGCATTAAGCCTGTATTTAAGAAAGATTTACATCTATTTATCTTAGCAGACATTATTGTTTAATTGATTTCTAAAAGAGATAATTTTGTTTACATTTGGTAACAGATTTTTAAGATGTTAAGAATCTCCACATTAAGTTGATCCTAATTTATGCATTTTGTGTATTTACATGGTTTATATTTTACATACTTTATATTATTTCATGTATATGTTATTTTGTTAAAATAAAGTCTACCTGTGTTTCTGTTAAAGACATATCATTAAATCAATTTTCTCTAAAGAAATACTGTTTACCGGTTTTATGTATCCATAATTAATGATGCTTACTGAAGTTGCATATTACAAATTGTACAGAAAACAAATTTGAGTTAATTTAAAGATAGATTGAAACATAATAGAATTAAATATTCAATCTCTAATTTTAATCTGTGTAAAAAGAAACTTTTATTTTCTATATTTTCTGATTAAGTAAAAATAGGTTTTACAAGGACCCGAAACCTTTACAAAAAAATCAAAGAGTACAGCAGGTTTTACAAGGACCTGCAACCTAGAGTTTAAAGATAAACAGTTTTAAAACATAAACATCTATGCCAAAGCATCAAAACAGGAAAGAACAGCAAAACATCGATACTAACAGAAAAAGTCCCAAAGAAACAATAGAAGACAACAGGGACAGCAAAAAACCCAACCAGAATCTACATCTCTTTAACCATCTCCTTAGCTTCGAGGACCATGATTTTCTATATGTTATTACACACACACAGATATATATATATATATATATATATATATATATATATATATATATAAACTAGAGATTTTTTTGTATCTTTTATTCTACTGTTGCTGTGTGAAAACAAGTATATATATATACACACATTATAGATATATAATATATCATAATTTTTTAAAATAAATAAATAAATGAATAAAATTTTAAATGTTAGGGTGGGGAAGACCACCCCCTCTCTCTAACCTTGCGACGGTATTCTCAGAGCGGCGAGAGGGAGGCATGGGCCCCTCTCCCCACCACTATAATAGCCGCAGTTACCACACTGCGGTGGCTAAGCCACCAACTATGTGGGGGACGTGGAGAGGCGCCACCATAGTGGTGGTGGGGGGCCATGCCCATTCCCCACTCCCACTACCCTTTGTGTTTTGGCGCGCTACTCCAGCCGCCACCTCCAAAATAGTGTCGCTCCTCAGCCATCTGCGCACAACAAGAGCCAAAAAAACCCCACCCTAATAAAATAAAAAGATAATATTACATGTCGTGCAATAAATAGAGCAACTAGCTTAGAGGGCGGCCATTAAACATTGCAGTAAAGAAATAACCTAATATGTTAAGTAAGAAAACAACGAAGCATTGTTTCTCATCCAAATAATTGTATATACGCATCTATTGGATCATAAAAACATAGATGTGCCTATGTATGAATGGATTTTCCTTCAATGTTGTTTCCTTCGAAATCAGACCTGCAACACATAGCCATTCAAAGCAAATCTTAGGGTTAGGTCATGGTTGTAGAAAGGGAAAGAGAAGGAAACAAGGTTGTAGAGTCATTCGTAGGGTACTCTTATTGGAACCCTAACCCTAATTTTGAATTAGGGTTAGGTATTCTCCATTTTGGTAAGATAATGTTAGTTTACTTTTTAAAACTCTAACTTTAGTGTTTAGTTTTCTTTCTTTTGTAGGAATGTTTTTATTTTGGAGGAAAGATCTTTTATCTCTACGTATTGTTTTGAGTTTCTTATTTAACCACACATTTTAATTGGAGAATAGAACTAAATGATTAGTACTATTATTGAAATAAATCGTAGGATATTAATTAGATTTATAAGACAATGGTAGAGCCTATTAATTAAATTATGAAATAGAAAAAGAGATAATGTAAAGAATGTGGAGTTTTAAATAGATAATTGATGAACAGGGTAACTTTAATTTATTTAGTTATATGAAATGGAAATTGGAATGCAACCATTTAATGCTTAGATTAACTAGATGTTGGAGTAAGAATATATTTAATCTTAATGAATCATGATGAACATCTTAATTTAAGTCTTCGTAGTGGTATAGGGTTGATTGCAAATAAATGGTTTAAAACCATTATGAATATTATTTTTAATCATAGATTGTTATATTCTAAAGGAATTTGGGAGTTGTATAATCCATAATAACCTAATTCATGCATGACTTTAATGTAACCTTCATTAGTGGAAGAACATTATTAATTTGATTAAATTAAACTTAGGGATCTCCTTTTAGAATATTAGACCTATAGGTTGTATTAGGAAAATCATTTGTCAATAAGTTGTAGATATAATTAACTAGAAAATGTTATTTTTATGTGGTCAATACATGTGACCAGTGTATTGGCCAGTGTAAAAGTAATGTTGTGAACTAAATTAGATAACTAAGATTTAAAATCTTGACTTAAAATTTTAAACTAGAGTGGAGGGGTAGATGTGAAACCCGAGATTTGATTCAACTCTATAAAACTTACAATTTGTTTTGATAAATCTAGACCTTGTAAAACTACTGGGTTGAGGGATGTTTACTCATGTCATGATTACCCCTCAACCCTAGCTATTGATATATGACCTTCTACCCCTTTGAAAAAATCAACCCTTTCATCTTAACTTGCTACTTTTTGGTACTAGTAAGCTAGAGAGAGAAACCACTTCAACCCTTAGTAAAATTACAAACCTTTCAAAAAAAAATGGTTGTGTTTTACATGAAAAATTTGGGCATGAAATTTTGGTATCAGAGCATGTTTCAACCTTGGAACCTTAGACCCATTGTGTTTAACCTTATTAACCTTTAAAATTTGCTTAAACTTGTAGGATGCCTCCTGTTACTTGGCAACTTTGCCATTGTGGGAGAGGTCATGGTCAGAACCATGTGGCACCAGCTTGTGATAAGAGAGATGTAGAGGGTGCTAGGGAAGATGCAAGAGTGGAGCAAGAGCCTCCACCTATTCCACCACTGAATCTGAATTAGGAGGTACTGAATTCTCTCCAGAATCTGGTTGGGATTCATATGGATAGGTTGCCGTCGAGAGATTACATAGCAGGGCCAGGGGGAGTAGCCCACGAGTGGAGTAGGAGCCCTCCTCCTTGACTTATCAAGGAGCAGGCAAAGAAGGAGGGGGAATCTATTCACATGGTAGGTCCACCTCTAGGGTTTGTACCTTGGGTAGGTAGAGGAGTACCCCAAGATGTGGGGGACCAAATTAAGGATTTGCTTCACCTCAGACCACCACCCTTTTCAGGAGCCACAGATAGGATTGAGGCTGAAGCGTGGTTACTGAGTTTAGAGAGATTCTTTGGGTTGCATGCATGTGAGAGCAATGTGCGATCTTGATTGGCCATCCTCTTGTTGAGAGGAGGCACCTTAGTTTGGTGGTGATAGGAAGTGTTCAAAAGTAACTTGGTTATTGACGTCCTCACCTGGGAATATTTTTTAGAGATTTTCAGGGGTCGTTACCTCTCAGTTCATTACATGCAGCATTGTATAGACAATTTTCATGATCTACAGTAGAGGGGATTATATGTTGCTCAATATGAGAGTAGATTCCTCAAGCTTCTACCTCACATAGAGTACATGAAGGATGCGAAGCTCCATGTCAACCACTTTGTTAAGGGGTTGAGTGATTCTATTTTTGGACCAATGTGCATGGCAGCACCAGTGGATCTACGAGAGGTCATAGAGAAGGCCTTGATTATAGAGGAGGTTCATGGTAGAGGGCACGATACATGGGATTGGTCATAGAATTGAAATCCCGCACCTTAGAGTACAAGATATTAGAGACCCCCTTAGAAGGGAAATCAGAGGCACTCATCAGGGACCTTTAGAGCCCCACAGTCTTAGCCACAAAAGACTTGGCAAAGTCAGAGGACTAGACCAACATAGGGATAACAGGGCTTTAAGTCCAAGCAGTGGAAAGCACAAGTCCCTAGGCGAGATCAGAGGTCACATGCACCATACACACCTCCAGTGAGGACTTAGCATACCTCTTGAGGGGGATTCAACAGTTCTAGTAGGATAGGGGGATCACATCACACTAGATAACAGGGCATACCAATGTAGTATTGAGGGCCTTGTTTCACATGTGGATCCATAGGACATTTTTCAAGGAACTACCCCCAGAGTGGTGCTTCACATCCAACAACATCTAAGGCCACGGTTGGGGACTTGGGTAAGTCCCATAGAGTCTTGGCAGTGGTTGATAACTTCCAGGTAAAGCATCAGGCCATAGTGATTGAGGCAGCAGGTATGATTCGAGGTAGTACCATCACTATCCTTTTTGATTCAAGAGCTAATCATTCTTCATTTCCCCATTTGTAGTGGAGTGATGTGGGCTAGTGGCAGCTAGATAGAAGGTGCATTGGGAAGTTGAGTTAGCATCTAGTACTAGGGTATTAGTTGATTTTGTAGTCAGAGATTGTCAGTTACAGATAGGAGATATGACCTCTATGATATATCTATGTATCACACCTCTTGGTTCGTATGATATAGTTCTTGGCATGGACTGGCTTTGCGCCCATAGTTCCAAGATGGATTATAAATAGAAGAGGGTCAAATGCGTATATGGTTTAGGTTCACCCATGGTCATTTCAGGGGTCTAGAGACCCATATCTCTTCATGTGATCTCCGCCATGCAGCTTAAGCACTGCATGCACAAGGGTTGTCAGTTATTTTTTATTACCATAAGTGACAGAGAGGAGGAGGAGGAGAAGGGAACCTCCCTTGATGACTTCTCTATATTATGGGAGTATGTAGATGTTTTTCCCTCATCTTTTCCCTCAAGGCTACCTAGTATGCCCCCACCTAGGGCAGTTGACTTACATATAGACCTTGTGCCAGGAGCAGTGCCAGTATCTTAAGCCCCTTATAGGATGACTACTCACAAGCTCAATGAGCTCAAGATTTAGTTGGAGGAGCTCTTGGAGAAAGGGCACATTCACCCTAGTATTTCACCTTGGGGAGCACCCATCATCTTTTTTAAGAAGAAGGATGGATCACTTAGGTTGTGTATGGATTACCATCAGATTAATAAAGTAACCATCAAGAATCAGTATCCGCTCCCTAGGATCAATGATTTATTTGATTAGCTTTAGGGTGCCTGAGTATTCTATAAGATAGATCTAAAATCTGGATACCATCAGTTGTGGATTATGGAGAGTGATATCCACAAGATAACTTTCCATACGAGATATGGCCACTATAATTTTACCATGGTTCCTTTTGGCCTTACAAATGCTCTAGCAATTTTTATGAGTCTTATGAATGGAGTGTTGCATACCTTCTTGGATAGATTTGTAATTGTGTTCCTAGAAGACATATTGATATACTCTCGTAACGAGGAGGACCATAAGGAGCACCTAAGATAGGTTTTAGAGTTCTTGAGAGATAATCAATTATATGGCAATTTTTTGAAGTGTGCTTTCTTTAGGTCAGAGTTCCACTACCTTGGCCACATTATATTAGGTGATGGAATCACAGTCGACCCATCAAAGATTAGAGCTATCATATGTTGGTCGAAACCTACCATTGTGTTAGAGGTTAGGAGATTCATGGGGTTAGCAAGCTACTATAGATGATTTGTTGAGGGCTTCTCTAGAGTGGCACACCCTATCACATCCCTTCAGAGAAAGGGAAAGAGGTTTGAATGGATGGAGAAGTGAAAGAGAGAATTTCAGGAGCTCAAGAGAGCCCTTACTAGCACACCTATCCTAGTTGTGTATGATCCTTCAGCAGACTTTATGGTATACAAAGATGCATCCTTAAATGGACTTGGAGAAGTCCTCATGTAGGATGGATGAGCCATTGCCTATGAGTCTAGGAAACTCAAGACTCATGAGCTTAATTATCCTACACATGACCTTGAGTTAGCAGCAGTGGTTCATGCATTAGTGATGTGGCATCACTTTGTTTTGGGACACCATTTTGAGCTCCATTCAGACCACCAGTACATTTTAACCCAGCCTAATCTTAATGCCTGATAGAGGAGGTGGATGTAGTTCCTTTGTGAGCCTTATTTTGATGTTCACCTACATCAAGGGGAAAGAAAATGTTGTAGCAGATGCCTTGAGTAAGAGATGACATACATTTTCCTCTATGACTACTGGTACGGATTTGAGGGATCGTATACTTCAACACTTACTTGAGGATGAGTTCTATTCAGATTATGTTCAGTTGGATCAAGATCAGGGGCCCCTTAAGGGGAAATTTGATAGATATTACTTATAATTTGATGGAATTTTTTGTCATAAGGGCCACATATACATCCTACACCTGTTGGGTTGCGTGACTTTATTATACTTGAGGCTCATAGAGCACTGTATACATCACACCCCGTAGTCAAGAAGTTGCATGCAGATTTGCAGCAGCTCTATCACTGGCCATGTATGAGGTTGCACATTGCTAGTATTGCGGCCAGATGTTTAGAGTGTTAGAGAGTTAAGGCAGAGCACATCCATCTAAGTGGACTTCTTCAGCCACATGAGGTACCGGTGTGGAATTGGGACACCATTTCCATGGAATTTATTGTTGGTTTACCTATGTCTTCTTGCAGCCATGATGCCATCATGGTAATAGTGGATAGGTTGACCAAAGTTTCCCACTTCTCACCTATACGTACCACATTCATAGAACCTATAGTATCACAAGTATTCTTGCAAGTCATTGTGAGGCTCCATGGCACTCCTTGTAAGATCATATCAGACTGGGATTCTTTCTTTAACTCTTCATTTTGGAGAGAGTTATAGACATAATTGGGCACTAGGCTCAATTTTAGTATAACCTATCACCCTAAGACAGATGGGAAGACTGAGAGAGTTAATCAGGTATTGGATGATATGTTGCGGATGTATGTTATGGACCACCAGTACAGATGGAAGGAGTACCTTCACATAGAAGAGTTTTCCTACAATAATGGGCATCACACCTCCTTGGGTATGCTGCCTTATCAGGCCTTGTATGGAAGGCCATGCCGGACACCTTTGAGTTGGGACAGAATTGAGGATAGGGTTTTAGTTGGGCCTGAATTGGTCATGGACATGGAGCAGTAGGTTTTTTTGATTAGAGAGCATCTCAGAGAGGCTCAAGATAGACAAAATAAATATGCAGATGCGAAGAGGTCTAATAGAGTCTACATGGTTGGAGACAAGATTTTTTTGAGAGTGCATCTGCATAAGAGTCTGACCCATTTTAGAAAGGGATCTAAGCTCGCACCTCATTTTGTAGGACCTTTCAAGATTTTGGAGAGGATAGGACCAATTTCCTATCATCTAGCTCTACCACCTAGCCTGTCGTGCATCCACAATGTCTTTCATGTATTTTTTTTGTAGAAATATATTTATGATGAGTCTCATATTATTGATTGGGATGCTTTACAGGTGGAGTCAGATGGGAAGTTGGCCCTAGAGCTCATCTTCATACTAGCTCAGTGGACATTGGCCCTATGAGGCCGAGAGATGGACTAGGTTGGGGTCCAGTGGGATTGTTACAATGAGGTCACAACTTCATGGGAGGATACAAGACACATGAGGCAGGGGTACCCCCAACTTCTTGATAAACTCCAAGAGGAAGTTCATTCCTAGAGGGGGAGAATGTGAGGTCCTACCCCAATCATCCATTCAAAGCTAATAATTTTTATATCATGCTTATCTAGATGATACATTGGTTTTTGATACATTGACGTATTGGATTTTCATGGAATAGATATCTTATGATGACTCTATTTTGATGATGTTAGATGTATTTTTTTATACATATGATTCTCAGATCTAGATTACATGTTTGAATAGTTTCCTTTTTATGTTTCTAAATTTTCAATTTCATCATGTGACATGTAAATGTGGATTTTAGTTTCAATTCTACAAATGATGCATATTACTTAATTTAATATGTTAGATAAGTGATTTTTTAAGGATTTTGTGATTTACCAGTTAGATGTATATGGATGACCTAGTTTTGGAAAGTGATGTATGTTGGCAAGTGATCAATTTTGTTAATGTGATTCAATTTTTGGTTGTCATTTATGGCAACACATCTAGGTTTTAGATCTATTCCTATAAAGATAAGTTTTTTTGATTCAGAAATCAACTAAGTATAGAAGTAGAGGTACAAAAGTATTTTGGATATCGAAGATTGAGATCGATGAATTAGGGAAAGAGAAATTAGAGGAAGATAGTATGGGGTATTTATGACCTCCACCTAAGATCAATTTGGTTTTGGTTATGTCTACGGTGAGTTATAAATAATTGAAGACAAATAGACTGGAGCAGAACAACGATACAGAGTAGTTGGACAGTAGACAAGATTGAGGGAGTATGACTTGGACTCCAGGCAATTGAAGTTGGATTTTGGTTGTTGATAACCTACACATTGACTATGCAAAAGCACCATATATGCATTTGATATTTACTATATTAAATGTATTTTTTATTGAAGGTCGACTTTGTAATATTTGTAATATTCATATTGGGAGCTGACTTTGTAAAGTTATGAGATATATATGTAAGATCTTTTTGATAAAGATATGAGGTTGTTGACGAACAGTTGAACAAGTTTTTGAGAAAATAGTAGAGCAGAGAATGATATATATGATTGAAGATCTATAAAGGAACTATCTAAGCACTAGTGTTGCTTGTTTTGTTCATGATTGAGAACACTTTGTAATTAGAATTACTTTGTAAGAGTTGTAAGCTTAGTTGGCCCCTAATAGGGTGTTGTGAACCTTTAAGAGGGTTGTAATTCCTTTAACAAGGAAATGTGCTATGTAATATTCAGCTCCTAACAGGGCTAGGTCTCCTAACAGGGACATTATACTTTAGTACATGCTTGTGGATACCATCCCCACCAGGGTTTTCCCTTGGCTAGGGTTTCCTCAAAAACAAAATATGGTGTTATGAGTACTGTGTCATTTTCTTATGTTCTTTTCTTTACTGCAAGTTTATGGTTAATGTTTAAATGGTTGAAGAATTTAATTAAGTGCTATAATACTGATTCAGCCCCCTCTCAGTATTATCCAATCCTAATAATTGGTATCAGAGCTTCTGGCCCTTGGAGAGAAAGTCTAACAGCTTGAGGGAGATCAGAATGGATTTGGACAGTCTACAAGAAAACTTTGATGCTACACTCGAAGACCTTGATAGAGAAAAAGAAGAAAATGGAGAGTTGAAATTCAACATGCAAAGAGATAATAAATTTATAAAGAAACTCAGAGAACAACTTGATCTTTCTAGAAGTCAAAGACAAGATCTTATGGTTCAGATAAAAGAGGATTTAGATGAAGACAATTCAGATCAGATGAGGTAACTAAAAGCAGAGAATGAGACCCTAAAACTTGAAAATGAGACTATGGCTAAAGAAATACATACACAAAAGGATGCTAAGAATAAATTTGAAGAAGATTTAAACCGTGCATTAGATCAAATGAAGAATGAGATTGACGACTACAAGAATAAATATCTAGAAATGGAGAAATACAATTAGATTATAAAAGGTGAACTTGATGAAGAAAAGAAACACATTGAGAAAATTCACACCAGCAATGATTTGATTGATGAACAGAGAAACAAACAGAAACCTAAAGGTGATATGACTGGTATTGGCTTTAATGAAGCTAAATGTTCAAAGAATCAGGAAGAGAAATCAAATGAGAAGATTGATACTGAGAAACCTTGTATTGAAGAATCTAGAGAGCAGATCAAACCCTTTAGAGGCAGATGCTTTGGTTACAATAGATTTGGACACAGGAAGAGAGACTGCAAAGGTAATGCCCCTTTTATAACTTTTTTTGGTTATTGTTTCAACTGTAATGGATATGGGTACAAGAAAGAAAAATGCAGAAAAACTTATCAATCTGGATATAGACAAGACAATGGAAGAGAATCTACAGTGAAACCTACATGCTACAAATGTAATAACATTGGACACATTGCAAAGTACTGTAAGCTGCAAGTTAACCAGGAAAGAAGACCTCCTATATGTTATAAATGCAAAAATCCAGGACATATATAAAAAAAATTCAGGTATAATGGTTCAGACAACAGAAGAGTACCACCTCCTATGAATTCACAGAAGAATGCAAATGATACAGGTAAGAGTGTTGCAGATTTAAAGAGTGATTTTGAAATTTGTTTTAAGAAAGAAGAAGATAGAAATAATGGTAAGATATGGAAGATCAAAGAAACAAGTGAGATATCAGTTCAGGGAGAGTCAGTAGATGCTACTGGATCTTCGCCTGATGGTAGTAAAACATAATCAAACTAATTGGCCGATCATGGCCTTAGGGGGAGCATTGGAAATAGACATTAGAATATATCCTACCCCAAAATTCATGGATTGAGCTTGAGAGAGATTGGGTATGAACTTGGCCAACATCAGCTGACAGATATATTTTGTTCACGAGATCTAACAGCCAACTGGATAGTATTGAGTAAAAGTGAAACTTATTACTTAAACTTGTATAAAGCACCATTCAATGACCTATCTATTTACCATTTGAAGAAGATTGAGCTAAGGAGATCAGAGAGCATAAATATTCAGACTATTCTACATTTTCTCTGTGTGATCGATTGAAGCTTAAATCACAAAATTCAGTGGAAGAAACGTATTTACATCATCTAGCAATGGATGCACCTATTATTTTTGATATTATAGATCGACCTAGGTACAAATTTAAGAAACATCCATTTAAGTCCTGTGAAGAGGATCCAGAAGGTGAATTTTCTCAAACCCCGTATGGCATATTACACGTAGAAGATATTAGGGCTTACATACATTGTAAGTATGATATACTGGGAATTGATGATATATCAAATGAGATGGAGTATATGACTGATAATGGAATCATCAAAGAAGAATACAAACACATTGATCAGTTAAGCATAATGAAGATTCTAGACTTATGCAAATTCGATGAAGATGAATGGTTTACGATACTGTTGATCAGGGTTCATGATCAGTTCATTTGGATAGGTGATCAAACTGTAAATATCTGAAGTGACCTAATTCATGAAATTACTAGACTGGACAACACCGGAGTCATCCCTATTGCAGAGAAACATGTAAATAAAGAATTTGAAACCCTTGCTAAGGACCAAAGTAAGATTGTTGAAAATCATGGCAAGGAAGTATGATGAAGTCACCGAGGAAATTCAGAAGGCACTAGAGAAGATATTGATGAATACTAATTCTGACAAGTCCCCACCTCCTAAAACCACTTCACCTACAAAATTAGGAATGGGATAAAGCTCAAAAGAAACAGAGACAAATGTTGAGGAAAGCGAAGTAGATCCACCACCAGTTTTCAATATTTTTGGTGTGGCAGTGACTCTTGACACTTCACAAGATAAAAAGGACCCCTTTGAAGGGAATGTGGACACCCCTATAGCAGATGAAGTTGAATAGAAAGAGGAAGTAGAGAAGAAAAAGGAAGAAGAAAAGAAGATAGAACAACAAGAGGATGAAAAGAAAGAGGTAAACTCATCATCTATCTCATTGTTGGCAAGCAATGATTTGAATGTTGATAGCATGGATACAATTTTTTGGAGATTTGATTCTGAGTAGTTGATTGATTGTATCTTTGTCATTGATGACAACATATAATACACAGTAGTAATTCTATATGTACTTATAAAAATGATGATGTGAAGACTTGCATGGATAGATACATGTTGTTGATATGTCTATTATGTTATGTTCATACACGCAGACCCAGATATGATGTTTCAATAAAGTTATGTAATTTTGTTATTGGCAGTTACAGTTCTGGAAGTGTAACTGTTTAGGGCCGACGTATATAATGTGTTTCTTGAGTTGCACCTATCTTCAGGATATGTGTATTTATATTCATGTTTAGTTATGAGTTGATGATATTCATCTAAAGGCACTAAACACATTTTAAGAAGATTGCAAAGTTAGACTTAATTTGGTGAGGCTGACTTAGTGAAGCATCACGTCTATTTAGTTTAGACTTGCACGGTTGTAATTATGCTTGCGTACTTAGTAGAGCTGACAAGGATGTTATGAATAATTTTCTTACAGGTCCCATGATATCATACTTTGAGAGAGATACTTATCGCAAGTCAATTGTGATACGCTAAGTGTGAATGATATGAAAAGAGACAGAAGATGTACAGAGAAGAAGATAAGATGTGGTTCATTCATCAAGAGTCTATGTGAAGAAGTAAAAGATTGTAATACACTGGAACTGATCAAGACAATAGGTCTACTCTATAGTTCATCATCAGATATAGTGCATATTTATTATACAGAAGGTTGTAGCCTTTACCATCAAGTAGTGCGATTTTGGACAGTGAGTCCACCACCCCTAACAGGGTTATTTGTAAAAGACTCCTAACAGGGTCTAACCCTTAACCAGGTCTCTATACTTATTGCATTGTAAAGTACAACTCCTAACAGGGTTGAAATATATTTGAACAGGGATTACCATAAACAAGTATAGTTCATTGTGGGTGCTAATTCCCACCGGGGTTTTTACCATTTGGTTTCCCTGTAATCAAATTGTGTGTTGTGTACTGTGTTATTTGATTAAGCATTTACTTTGTTGTATTCTAAAGTTAAAGAAGCAAAAAATTAAAGTTACTGATAACTGATTCACCCCCCCCTCTCAGTTATCCTTTGGGACTATTCTAACATAATTGAGTTAGTCAAATTGGCATTTACTGCATTGAACAAAGCCAAGAAAAGATTAGAACAGAAAGGAGACAAAAAGGCTAAAATAATTATAAGAGCAATTACTACTGTGAAAAAATTGCTTCCAGTACCTATTTTTTTCTACCACAAAGATGATATTAAAAATCTAAGAATAACACTTGATGAATTTGATGGGCACTATGAGAATTTGATAAAGATTGCACAGGAGAAGGCAAAGATCAAATATTTAGAAAAGAAGTTAATAGAAGTTTGCAAGTCTATCACATGGGACTTAGGCATTGTGAAAAATTGTTTGACAAATTCAAAGATTTGCATTGGACATGGGAGAAAATTGTTTGGCTATTGCATGAATCCTATTAGGCATATTCAGAATGTAGAAGAATTATTTCCAAAGAGAGGGAAAATCTGAATAGTATGATGGACGATTGTGAAACATCTTCAAATCTACAACAGAGTTAGACAAGGAAGTCACAATAATTTTAGCTAAACTCGGTGTATTGGATAATGAGAAAGGGAGAGTATTGACAAGATTTAATCTACTGAAGAGCTTTATCACTCCTAAGCTATCCATACTTGAGGTTAATCTCTCAAACTTAAAGAAATTGGCAGATTCACTGACTAAATCTATGCAGCAGAATTGAAAGAAGCTAAGACCACATCATTTTCACTGAATGGCTTAATTCATATTAGCCAAATATTTTTCAAAACATGGAATGCAAAAGTGAAGATCTTGGAAGATTCCTTTCAAGACATTCTAAAACTGGTGTGAAAGCACTAAATCTTATTATTTTATATGCACCTTTGTCATTGTTTTCAAAGGGGGAGAAGAGAGAAAAAATATATATATGGGAGAAGAGAGAAGGAAAAATATATATGGGAGAAGAGACAAGAAAAGGAAGGAGAGAATATAGAGAAGATAGTTTAAGATAGTTTAGAACACTTATTCATTTTTTTTTAAGTGTTGCCATCAATGAAAAAGGGAGAGATTGTTGGAAAGTGATCAATTTTGTTAATGTGATTCACTTTTTGGTTGTCATTTATGGAAACACATCTGGGTTTTAGATTGATTCCTATAAAGATAAGTTTTTCTGATTCAAAAATTGACTAAGTATAGAAGCAGAGGTACAAAACTATTTTGGATATCAAAGATCGAGATTGATGAATTAGGGAAAGTGATCTTAGGGGAAGATAGTATGGGGTATTTGTGACCTCCACCTAAGATCAATTTGGTTTTGGTTATGTCTATGATGAGTTATAAAGAATTGAAGATAGATAGAGTGCAACAGAACAACGATACAAAGTAGTTGGACAGTAGCGAAGATTGAGGGAGTATGACTTGGACTCCAGGAAATTGAAGTTGGATTTTACTTATTGATAACCTACACATTGACTATGCAAGAGCTTCGACTATGCATTTGATATTTACTATATTAAATGTATTTTGTATTGAAGGCTGACTTTGTAATATTCATATTGGGAGTCGACTTTGTAAAGTTGTGAGATATATATGTAAGATCTTTTTGATAAAGATATGAGGTTGTTGATGGATAGTTGGATGAGTTGTTGAGCAAATAGTAGAGCAGAGAATGACATAGATCATTGAAGAGATATAAAGGAACTATCAAAGCACTAGTGTTGCTTGTTTTTTTCATGACTGAGAACACTTTGTAATCAGAATTACTTTGTAAGAGCTATAAGCTTAGTTGGCCCCTAATAAGGTGTTGTGAACCTTTAACAGGGTTTTAATTCCTTTAACAAGGAAATGTGATATGTAATATTCATCTCCTAACAGGGCTAGGTCTCCTAACAGGGACATTATACATTAGTACATGCTTGTGGGTACCATCCCCACGAGGGTTTTTCCTTGGCCAGGGTTTCCTCAAAAAAAAAATATGATGTTATGAGTACTGTGCCATTTTATTATGTTCTTTTCTTTACTGCAAGTTTATGCTTAATGTTTAAATGGTTGAAGAATTTAATTAAGTGCTATAATACTGATTCACCCCCCTCTCATTATTATCCAATCCTAACAATGTATAATTAGGGTTAAAGGAATATATTATAATGTATAATATCAAGAATGTGTGGATTCTTCCTTGGACTACTGATGCTATGTTCAAGTGTGCAGGTGAATAAACCATGGTTTCAAAATCAGAGAAACAAGATTTGGGTTAATGTGAATATCCTTGTGAAGCTAAGGTTAACCATAGAAAGGGAAATAACCTAGTTTTAAATGTAATACATGTTGTAAATGTGAATATGCATGGTTGTAAATTTATTTTCTTCTATTTTTTTGATAATTTATTTTAAGCATGCCAATGTGTCGATGTGATGTGCAATTGTGGTGCCAATTGGCACATGTTTTTAGAGATGTAATGCCCATGTGGATTGTGAGGTTAAGTTTCACCCTAGGTTGTCTTATAGTGCTTCCATTTGGAGTTACTTGTCTTGGAAACCCAAATCATGAGTACTATCTTAGAAATTCATAGGCAAACTCTAGTGATTTTTTGAAAGGTTAGAATGAGTCCAAAGGGGTAGTTAGAGTTAAAAATGTCTAGTCCTCTAGTTTCACTTTGTGTTAGGGGTTATTTTTATTGTTTTTAGTGTCAAAATCTCATTTAAGGCCCTTCTAAGGTACCTTTCTTAGTTAGTGGCAAAAATTGGGAAAGGGAAAGACCCTCACCTTCTTCAAGATAGTGGAGTCTCTTCCATGCATGAAATTGAGAAGTATTAAAGAAGAGGACTCATGTCACCTCTCTTCTGGTTGGGAGAGAGGTAGAGTTGGAGAGACAACATTTTAGGGAGGAAAGAGAGGAGAGTGAGGATTGATTGCCCACTCTCCATTTTTTAGAGACTTGTAGAATGTGCTTGAAGGGATTCACTAGTTGAAAGCCAAGGGAAGTGTTATGCCCTGCATCCCCGTCCCTACATTTTGTGTGCAAAATGTTGGGTCCCCCCCTTTTTTTTTTTCTTGCGGCTTTGCCTTGTCCTCCTTTCCCTTTTTGTTTTCTTTTTCTGGGGTTTTCTTCCCCGGCATGGTGTTTTGTTCATTTTCTTTTCGTCTCTGGGACTCCGGTCTCAGAGGTTTCCCTTCGTCGAGAACCAGACTCTGGACACTGGGATTCTTTGCCATGATGTTCTTAAGAACGTCATTGCGGGGAATCCTCAGGCCCAGAGTCCGGAGGTTTGCTGATCTGAAAGTTGCTGGAGGAGGAGGGTTATCTTTTTGCCGCAGGTATAAATAGAACTTATCTGTCACTTTCACATTTATCATGATTAAAACTTTCAAGCACTTAGAGCGATTAACAGAGTGATTTCAAAGTGATTAATAGAGCATTTGTAGAGAGTTTATGATAATCAACGCTTAACATCTACCAGTCACTTTCTGAACGATTGCGAGTGCTTCGCGGTGGTGATTTTGACCGTTCGACAACTCGAGCTGTTGAAGAGATTTTGCAATAACCCTTCCCTTTCCCCCACCTTTTGCATTATTAGGTTGGTCTTTCTGCTTCTGCCTCTCTGGTTTCCTTCTATTTTGTTTGGTTTATGTGGTCTTGTTGCTTTGTCGTTTGTTTCATCTGTTCTTCTGTTTTCTGGTTCTGCCACCCGTTGGTGGGTTGGCTCTCTGCCAGAGGGTTGTCCGCCCTCTATGTAGAGGTGCTCCATCTATAAAATGTGTAGATAGCTGTAAATATGTTTCTGCCGTGTCTGGTTTTACCCAGGGTGTCTTTCTGCGTTGTATATTTTATGAATATGCATGTATATTTATGTATAGTCTCTGTATATCCTTTCATGTCTTTGTATATATCCCTTTGGCCTTCATGTATCTCCCTCCAGGTGGCTCGACAAGCTGGCCGAGTCGCCTCTGTTTCAGGTTTTCTGCCCCATGAACTCGCTTTAGGGCAGAAAATCGCCTGTTTCAAACTCGGCTCTCGACTGATTTCATACAGGTGATTTTCTCTCTCCTCCCTGAAGTCTGTCAGAACCTTATTTATCTCCCATGCACACAATAAATTCCAATCAAGTGGCTTCCACTTTTTGTGTGTTCGGACAGTTGGCTCCGCCGTCATCGCCATAACTTCCATTTAATACCTACGCACGTGGCGCCCATCTGGGCATGATGACTTGGCTTTTTACATGTCCTCGCCAATAGTCATTTCTCTGGGCTTCGGGTCTCCTACCATCGACCCATCCCACATCTTTACCAAGTGTGATAAAATCCCCAGACCCGGATGTTCAATACAATCTTAAGTTTGTGATACGTTCACTTTTCGGTTACATTTGCATGAAACTAACTTTTTAGGAAAAGCAAACGTCGCGGTGGTAAGATCTCTGGACCCCAAAATAATTATTTTGATAAATGTATTCTGACGGTCGCTTTACCTTGTAGGTTCCCGAAGTTTATCTTCCAAACATGTCTGAAGCATCAGCGTCATCTCCACCTGAAAGTCCAGAGCTACCTTCCACAACAGAAACTAGGGCAGCAGTAAAATCTAAGATGGAGAGGGCCCTAGAGAAGCTACCCTTGACCATGAAATTAGTACAAGACAATGTCATCATGGGCTCAAAGATTGAGTCCAAAGTCAAGCTGATAACCGACACCAACATCAGAACATGGCCGGAAATGCAGGCCTTGGTGAAGATAATGTACATCCAGCGACAAGCTGGAGATCAATTAGCGATCAACGTCGGGGGCTCCGGGATCCTCCGTGCAACTTGCTTCCCATGCTCCTTGCAATCTCCAGAGCTTATCCCAACACTGGCAGCCAACTACAACTCTTCGGTCTGAGCCATTATCCTCACGGCCGCAGAGCCCACAGGATACCCCACTCCACTGGTGTCCCTCGACCCAGTCACATTCTAGGCAAGCGTGGGAATCACACAATTTGATAGGGCCATGGTGGTTACAAGGACCGATGCCTTGACCCAGTTTTCACAACTGGAGGACGCTGCCCGGGTATACATGAATACCCACTGGCTTAAGACCCCAAAGAGGGACCCAAAGAGAATGAAGATAGAGATTCCCCGCTCTGAATTCAAGGAGAGCATCCAGATGGGGATGATAGCATTAGCCCGGGTCTTTGGGAAGCCCTTCGCCCAAGAGTTTGCCAAATGGATGTACTATTTTCTCCTCAGCATCTCCACCAAGGAAGAATTCTTCGACTGGGCCACAATAATATCCAACCTTGTCGACTCCTAGTTCCAGCAGTTGAACAGGAAGAAGAAGTTCTATATGTCTTCCTATGTTTTATGGGCCCTAGCGCATCAGAGGCCCCATTCCCACGGCCTACTTACTGACGGCATGCTTGGGATTGGCCTAGGAAAAAAAGCACCATGGGACCATTTCTCACAGGTTCAATGGGAGGCCAGCTTTCCCACTTTCTGTCGGGTGAACGACGCATTTGTTTACTATCGTCTGCTCACCCCCACCCAGGATGCCTAATACCGCCTGTCCTCAGAGGTGATGAACTTGGTCCATATTTATGGACATTACTATATTCAATTCCAACAGCACACATACATTAGGGTCACCGGCTTCTCCGGGAAACCCTACTTGTTACCCAAACATTGTGGGGACAAAACCATGCTCTTAGAGTATTACACGCAGCTGATGGAGGTGCACACCCTCTTTGCCCTCAAGAAGATACCCAACATCCCATTCCCAATCACCTGTGGGAATTACACCTGCAGTCTGGCCGCCGCAAAGGAGGCAGATAATGAGCTGAAAAGTTATAACTTACAGGAATTCTATTTAGCACAGAAAAATTTTGATCCGCATGGGAAAATAGCAACGACGCTACCCCGGGCTTCAAAGCCCCATCAAATACACATGGAGGACTTCTAGGCAGATTGCCAAGATGATGTGGAGGTGCGGAGTAGGCACTATGTCAGAATGACAGCTGGCATGATGCAGAAATTAAAGCTCTGAAAGTTCCCGGTGGATTTCTCAGATGCCGCCCCCACTATCGATCCTGAATACAAGGCAAAGGCGATCGACAAAAAGACCCTTCCACCGGTGAATTGGAATGCCCAGGAAGGGCCCACAATCAAAGACTTCACTCGAGAGGTGGTCGAGCGAAACAATGCCTATTTCAAAAAGGTATGCCTCGGAAGTACCCACCGAGCAGCCCAGCCGGCGCTAAGGTTAACCCCATAGCCGGTACCCAAATTGACCCCAGGGGCCGGGACTTCTTCACAGGGGGAAGATAAGGGAAAAAGGATAGACATGACCCCTTATGCATAATAATTTCCCATTACAGAACAAATAAAACAATCGGTGGCAGCCTCTCAGCAAATGAGGGAGCAACTAATAACATGGCTGGCCACTCCACCACTCATGGCCGAACCACTTCGTCCACCCTGCTCCCCGTCATTAGCAGCCTTGATGGTAAAGGTGACAGGGTAGATCCCCTGGAAGCGGCGGAAATAAGAGATGTGGGTCCACCTCTGGTCACCCGGAGAAAGAAAAACCTCAGTAAAAAGCACAAGGCAGAGCTGGAACCAGAGGCATCCTGACCCCAAGAAGTGGAGATTCTTTCTTCCAGTTCCCCAGAACTGGAGAAGGAAACTGAGCCTGCACAAGTCCCGGCTAGTCCCCCTCCACAAGAATAATTTGATAATGTATTTGCGACCGACGAGTTCAGGAACTGACAGAGGGACAATACCCAAACGGAGACAGAGGTCCCGAGGGCCGAACAAGAGGCTGCTGAACAGGAGCCCACACAAGAAGAAAAGCAGTAGGTAGAAGAAAAAGAGCCAGAACCAGAGATTGCCTTCGGGGCTCAAGCAATGCAAGGTCCAGGAGTGGACCAACAAAAATAGGGTGAACAAATGGCATCTGCTGGGGGAACCGGACCTTCGGGAATAACCATAACCCCAACCGCCACGTTCCAAGGGCCACTGCTGGGGGCAACCTTTGGGTAGGTGATCACAGTGGCCCAAACTCTAAATCTCGGCCCGACACCTCCCCTACTACCGAAAGAAGTGCCAACAAAGGAAGAAGCCCTGGCAGAAGAAGAACAACAAGAAGAAGAGAAGCTTGAAGAAGAAATCCCCAAGGAAGCCTACCAGAGTCCAAATAAAGAAATAGATACAGAAGACAAGGCTAAGGAGATGGAGGTTGATGAAGAAAATGTCACTGCAGAAGAAGTTGGGGCAGGGAGAGGAACGGATGAGGTTCACGCCATTGAAAAAAAGCAGCCACAAAACACTAGGGAAGAATCAAGGGAACAAATCCTGGCAGGAAGACCACCCCTACCACCTCAATGGCTGATAGAGAATAGGAAAAGGAAAGCTTAGTCTGCTCCAGTGATTCCTCTCTCCCTGGCCGAAATGATGGCCCAGGTTTAGGCCCCGCCAAAGGCCAAGAAAGCCTGGACAGTTCATACTCTTCGAACTGGGCCGAGCGGAGAAACAGTTGCCATTGTGGCAACACCTCCCCCAGACACCGATGAAATAATCACGAACCCTGGAGACTACAATGTTGTAGAGGTGTCACTAGGTAAAAGGGGAAAGCAAGGTGAGGTGGACTTTCTTAAGGAGGCAGCAAGGGCAGTGGAGGCCCGATATGAGAAAGAGGCCCAAAGGCTCAAAGTAGAGAAAGAAAAGAATGCAAACCTTATGGGGTTGCTTACTGAGTTGGCTCGACCCATCAATGCCACTCCTCCAATGGACTCCCCCTCAAAAGATATACCGTAGAGTGACATAGACTCCCTACGAGTAATGAATAAGAAAGCTCAGGCAGTGGACGAGTGGGTCGCCCTGCAGATAGGAAACACACAACGTTTCCTAGCATCCACCCTCCCAGATTTATACATGGCCCGACGGGTTATTCATCAGGCGGAAACACTTATTGAGTTGTGGGAGGGTGACGCCAAGAATTACCAAGCATGGAAGGTAGAGCTCGAGGAGCTCCTTACCTTGGGAGAAGATATGGTTTCTAAATCCAGAATTTTGGGTGAGGAGTCATTTGATTTTGTAAGAACCCAACACTCCAGACTTGACTTCACATTGGAGGTGACCAAGAAACTGGTAGGGTCCTTATAGGATAAAGTAAATGCGGTGAAGTATTCTTCCAATTTATATAAGTCTTTTGTAATAAATACTTCCAGGGCTGACCCCCTTAGCACAGATACATGTACCCCTGAAGATTCAGTTTGGGGGAGTTTTGATGAAATGATGAAGTCTCAGTATCAATCTCTGGAGGGGATAGATGGGGCCCAAATGGAAAAATTAACCCACATAATACTTAGTGGTCACAACGCGGCGAGAATGGCAGATGAATTCAAAGAAAATGTTCTGGACCTGGGGGAACAAGTTGAAGTGGCCAAGCATAGAAGGGCTAGCCTAAAAGATATAGATGAAGATGGAATATCCCACCTCCTCCAGGCTTTCAACGATAATAGGCAACCTTAAGCTTTCTTCGAAGGCCGGAGGGAACTCAAGTGTTGGGTATTCTTTATTCTTTATTGGAACGAAAGTTTTCGGATCCCGGAGTCCCAGATCTCAAAATTTTGTATTCTTTCAAGTGATCTGTGTCCCGGTCCCCGAGGACGACCGGTCACTTTCAGAAGCAGTTAATAAAGGTTGTCAGAAGGTGGTTGGCTACATCAAGGAGGCATCGACTCAACGGTTGGTTTTTGACAGGGTGGCCTTCTCGAGGCACCGCTCAAGGGTACACCTGGGACATTGGAGACAGGGCGCCACATTTTCCATTTATGAGGCATCTAGCCTCGATTCCCAGGGGACCTACTTTCTTCTTTCTCCTTTTTGGCTCTCCTCTCGAGGCTGATTCTTCCATTATATATTCTTTTCTTATTCTTCTGACATGGAAGACCTATTCCATCTCTAGGTCTTTTTTAGGGTGGCACAGGTAGTACCGGCCCCCAGATATTGTATTTTATTAAAATATTGATGTAAAATAGGGTTAGGGTTAGAAGAGATGTGGATAAATGGCCAAACCGGCCCATTCCCAAGGGTCAGCGAAATTGATGATTTTATTGTCCATAGTAATAGAAAGGTGATTTCTCATCTTGTTGCAGAGCTCAATGCTCTATTATTCTGGTTTTATATAGTCAAATGCTCCCTTGGAGCCACTATTGTATCACGCACCAGTGCTTGTTGGAAGGAACATTAATAAAGAATGAAGAATTTCTTACAATGACGTTGTTGGCATTCCTGCTTCTGAGTTAATGGTATTTCATGTTTTAATGTTCTTTATGTCTTCTACTCTGATATGTTGAAGTAGATTAACGACCTCTTTATTCCCGCTACTGATAAAATGCTAGCTGATGGTTATGTATTTCTTCGGTATTTAGTGTAGTCTATCAGAGTATTATTGATGTTTCGGATATTTCAGCATGACTGTAGTTAGATGAAATGCTTCTAACCCTGTAGGATCTTTTTCACCTTATTTTTTAAGTATAGAACACTAGGGAGAACCTTACCCTATTGAATCTCCGGAGAGAATGGGTTGAAGAAACCAGCTATCCCCCTCAAAAATAGTCACTTCTCCCAACCGAGCCCCGCACCGCCGTGACCCGACACCCAGGTGCTTGAAGGTCCAGGGGATTTATTTTCCCCAGATAAACTTTGCAGGCGGAGTTGGTCGGTTTCCGCAGAACCCGGTGACAACTTATGACTATTGGCAGACCCGGTCAGCAAAACCCCGTCAATAGAAACTGGTGCTAGAAGGAGGGCATGAACCCATTTCCTTCTAGAGATTCTAATTTTACACCTCCTGAGGGTTCCCCGAGTTATAGTTTTAGTCATCAAGCCTTCAGCAGGATTGGGTCTTTCTCTCTAGTGAAATTTTAGAGAATCCTTAGGTCTACCACGAACCCTAGAAAGTTTGTCAAACTCGAGCCTCCTGCTCGAAAGAAAAGGACCTCGAAAGTCATACTGGCCACTATTGTTTAGGGATCTAGCATACCTCAGAATACCCAAACTTCTCAGGCAATCCTGGGAACCAGTGCCCAAACTACCCAACATATAGTTCCCCCAATGGCCACGAACTTCAGAAACACCGGATCCCTAATGGGTACTTTTCTAGGTGCAACCAATGATTTACCCTCTCACCCAGAGAAGATTTGCCCATGATACAAGCACTTAGGCTCATGGACCACAGAAGAACACTTACAGGCATACAAAGATGCCATGAATTGACACTGAATCCAACATGAAGATGTTGTGACTCAAATCTTTCCCTTGTCCTTAGGACAAGGTGAGTTGAACTGGTACCTTAACCTGCCTGCCAACTCCATAAACACTTGGCAGGACATGGAGGATGCCTTCCTGGCTGCCTTTCGCATGCATGTAGACCTAGCCTGGTCCCACAGCCAGTTCATCTCCATCAGGAAGGAACCCAATGAACCTCTTGTAGCATTCAACCATAGGTTCTAGCGTTCCTTGAAGCGGTGCACGGGCCCTTTTATCCCATCCCCAGAAGTAACCATACAGACCTACCTTAATGCGATGGACCCTTTTGTTGCCACTCTCCTTTGGAGAACAACCACCGCGGGCGACCGGGACACCTTGGAAAAAGTCTATAACCTAGCTCTAGAACTGTCCTGCAGTCTGAACAAATCTCTGGGCGGGATTGGACAGAGTACGCCCTTTAACGTGATCCTTGGTAGAACTGCGTATGCCAGGGGATACAACCCTAATCTGGCAATGGGTGCCCCCTCGATGATGATGAATCCTCCACCACCCCTGATAGACCAGCAGGCCCGGTATGTTTACCCAACTCAAACCTAGACGATGCCAGGTCTGAAAGCCTTCCCTTGGAATCAACCATAGCAGGCGCAACAACCACAAACACAACCATCCAAAATTCCCTTCTTTCAGTCGTCTGCAACTGGAGGATTACTGCCCTCGACTCCGACTAATACTGCTGCCTTCTCAGGAAGCCAAATGCAACAACCATCACATTGTGACACCAACACCCAATTGAATGCTGAGGTTGAATCCCTCGGGCGAATTTTGTCCACCTTAACTATGGACATGGGCCAACTGAAGGCGGGGTCCTACACACCCCAGAATTCAAATTCCCAGAGAGGAAACATTTTCTCTGGTCAACGAAACAACAATGCCGAAGGAAGGAACTTCAACAACGGGCCTAGGCCTAACCAACAGTAATGGAATAATAACACGAACACCGGAGGTCTACCTCTGAACCAAAACACCAACTAAAATGGTGTTGGACCATCACATTTCACACCAGTTGCAGACTTCCAGCCCATGACTAATTGGTGTAGATTACACGATACGGGCTCACACAACGAGGTGAATTGTGCCACCTTGGAGAAGGTCATCATGATCTCCCAGCTGGACAGGCAACAGTCGCATGATGCCACCCCTCCAGAGCCTCCTGTCCAAGAGACAACCCACATTGCCTTCACCTGTGACACCATCTTCTTTGGAACTCCCGGAGAGGATGAAGAAGAATCTGAATTGCAGGGATTCTTTGATACTAACCCGTGGACTCCATATAATACTCAGAGTCAGGTTGGCAAAGGACCAGCTCACACGCCCACACTCGCTATCAAAGATACTCCTCCTCCCCGAAACAACACAACTAACCGATCCGCTCCTTCAAGAGGTCCTAGCTCTAACCAAGCAAAAGATCTCACCGAGGAAAATCACCAGTTCCCGACAGGGAGATTCGACATTATGAAGGCATTAGAATAGACCACCACCTCCATGACCTTGATGGAGATTTTGTTAAACTGTCCCGAGCAGAAGAAGTCTCTTCTGAAGCTCTTAGGGAACCCGGAAGCCGTTAGCCCCGCACCCAAGACTGTCTCATTCGAAGATGCTAACACGGCCATCTTCCAGGGAAACAATGAGGATCCCCCTTCCTACTGTGCCTAAATATCCATGGAAAAAATATACACAATTACCTAGTAGACTCTGGAGCCTTGGGTAACATCATGCCCTTGTCCATTTGTTAGAAGCTCAGATTTCACCCCACCCCATCTAATGGTGCAGTGATCCAGCTAGATAAGACTGCTGTAAAAATGGTGGGAGAATTAAACAACATCTGGATACATCTTATCTAGGATCCTAGGATAGCCAGCATAATTGACATCCAAGTGGTGGACATCCCAGAAACTTACGGGATGTTATTAAGCCAGAATTGGTCTAAGTCCCTAAACGGATACTTTTCGACTGACTTCACCCACTTATGGCTTCCATGGGAAGGAGAATCAAATAATATCCGGGTTGAAAGTGAACCTCGGATGAAATAGGCCCTTATCAAAATTGGGAGGGTCAATGAGGTCCTTTTCTCTGAGACTTCCCTGGGGGTGTACAGACCTTTTGAAATCTTAACATTCGATTTCATCCCTGGAGAAGATCCCGCCGTACTACAGAGAGCCCAAGACCTAGAAGAAAAGATGAGAACTGAGGTAGAATCTCAAGGCCCCACAACAACCCTTTCCACACTTCTATCCGGCACTTGGTGCCGAGCACACTACCAGAAACATTTAGAACTTGAGTGTGGACCATGTCTATCGATCGCTAACCAACACCTTGATACCTTCCGGAAGGAACAACATGTAATTGATTCCCCAGGACTCAGTGTCCCTATGGGATGCACTCCTTTGGTACCATCTCCCCGGGAATCCCAAGTCCAAACACCTTCGAAGGTAAATTCCACCCTCACGCTGGTGGTCCAGGAGAGAACCCCTCAGTCTCCCAGCAATAATCTAAAGAAGACTACTCTGCCCCAGCCCCAGATTACAAACAATGACTTATGGACCCTTAAGTTCGATGGGTCCTGATCCAAACAAGGCTGCGGGGCTGGGGTAGAACTAATCAACCCGCGAGGGAAGTCCTTCCTCACGTCCTACAGACTGCAGTTTAACTATACAAATAATGTTACAGAGTACGAGGCTTTGGTCCTCGGACTCTTGTTTGCGTTAAGGAAAGGCATCACCCGCCTCCAGGATCTCGGTGATTCAGAGTTGATTGTTAAACAAGTCTGGAGTCAATATACATGTCATGATAAAAGGCTGGCCACATACTGCAACTGGGCTTGGAGCCTTATCGAAGATTTTGATGTCTTTGGCATTGACCTCATTCCCCGACGACGGAACTATGTCCCAGATGCTCTCACCGTTTCTGCCAGCACACTTGAGCCAATGGCCAGCTCGTGACTCTGGAAATTTTTAGTCGAGATGGTCCCCACCCCGTCCATTCTAGATAATATCACCCACTTTTAGGTTTTCAAGGATGATCAGCATATCCTGGCCTTCATGGAAAATGTTGGTCTCTTTGAAGGCCAGATAGTGGAGGAGCAAGACCATGACGATACTGGGCAGGATGGTGAAGATGATGGGATCATGGACCTGCCCACTAACACCATCCCAAAGGGGATGTTGCACTAGAATGAATCTTCAACTCGGACCCTTAGGCCCGTGAGAAGGTGTCATCCTCCTCTGAGGGAGGAAAGTTTTAAAAGGTTAACATCGGCCAGCCAGGTGAAGAAAAGATTATTCACATTGGTACCTCCTGTTCCCCTGAAGAAAAGGAGAAGATTCTCGCGGTTCTCCGAGAATACATCGACGTAATTGCCTGGGGTTATGAAGACTTGAAAATGTATGACACATCCATCATGACCCACACTATTTCCCTAAAACCTGATGCTAAGCCCTTTCAGCAAAAGCAAAGGCCGGTCAACCCCCTGATAGAGCCTCTGATTCGTCAGGAGGTAGAGAAACTGTTGTTAGCTTGGATAATCTTTCCAATCTGGCACACTACGTGGGTTGCTAACCTGGTCCCAGTAAGAAAGAAGAACGGTGAGATCTGCCTTTGCGTGGATTTCTGAAACTTGAACAAAGCCTCCAGGAAGGATAATCACCCTCTCCCTTCGTTGGATGAGGTGCTACAAATAGTGAATGGATCCTAGATGATGTCCTTCTTGGATGGGTACTCTGGATACAACCAGGTCATGGTTAAGTATGAGGACAGATAGAAAAAAACGTTTACCACCAAGTGGGGAACATTTGCATATAGAAGAATGCCCTTTGGTCTGATCAATGCAGGGCCTAAATTTCAAAAGTCCATGGACATTGCATTCGAGGGCCTCATAAATCAGTACATAATCATCTATATGGATGATTTGACCATCTTTTCCCAGGACAGGCGTGACCATCTCGCCCATCTCGCTCAGATCTGCGAGAGATGTCGCTGGTATGGAATATCCCTCAACCCTAAGAAGTGCATATTCAGGGTCACCAAGGGGAAGTTGCTTAGGCATATCATCTCTGAGAAGGGTATATCCATAGACCCTAAGAGAGTTGAGACATTACTGAACTTACAAATTCCTGGCAGCAAGAAGGAGATGCGATCTTTCTTTGGAAAGATCAACTTCATACGACGGTTCATCGCAGGATTTGTAGAAATAGTTAAACCACTCAACGAGATGATGAAGAAGGATACCAAGATTGAGTGGAGTCCCGAAGCAAAGCAGGTGTTTTCCCAGATCAAACAAATAATAATGGAAGCACCTGTCCTGGCTAGTCAGGACTATCCCCTTCCGTTTTACATTTACTCTTTTGCTTCGCCGCTTTCTGCCACGACAGTGTTGACCCAAAAGGTTGAAGGGGAAGAATGACCAATAGCTTTCATGAGCTCCCCCTTCAAGAACGCTGAAGTCTGGTATTCATCACTAGAAAAATAGGCCTATGCTCTAGTTCACGCCGTGAAGAAATTCTAGCATTATATTCTCCGGAGCAAGGTACATGCTATTATTCCAGACCAGGTTGTTAAGTCTCTGCTAATGCAGAGCAAATTAGGTGAGAGATGGGGGAAATGGATGGCCATCCTCCAAGAGTATGACTTAGAAAAGCAGCCCATAAAGATAGTCCGGGGCCAGGGACTAAGTTGAGCGATGGCAGAAGAGACTCCCCGCATAGAATGTCAAACTTACACAGTCGAGTCCATTACTCAAGACCCATGGTATACCGATTTGGTATACTTGTTACTAAATAATAAATGCCCGAAGGGGTTACCTCCCCACAAATGTCATGCCCTATAGATGAGAAGTGCTCACTTCATGATCAAAAACTCCGCGCTTTATCACAGAAACTATAAGGGAGTGTACCTTCAGTGCATCGACAGAGACCAAGCTGTAAGAATAATTGATGAATTCCATGGACAGTTTGGAACCGGGCATGGCTCAGCCGATGCCACTGCCCACAAGATCCTTTGGGCTAGATATTATTGGCCTTGTATATTCAAGGATGTTTACACTCATGTTAGAAAATGCCATACTTGCCAAACCGCAGCGCATCATGAGCGTAACCCAGCTATGCCTTTACAACCAGTCTACGAGGCTAAACCATTTGCCCAATGGGCATTTGACTTCATTGGGGAAATCAAATCCAACTCATCTGCTAATCACCAATACATTCTCACTGCTACTGATTACTGCACTTGGTGGTCTGAGGCTATACCTTATAAAAACAACACGGCAGATGTAGTCATCAAATTCTTGGAAGAAAACATCGTCACACGGTTCGGGATGCCCTTTGCTTTGGTATGTGACAATGGTCTGGCATTTTCTTTGGTGCAGTTACTCGAATGGACCTACAATCGAAGGATCACTCTGAAGTTCTCCAGCAACTATTATCCCCAGGGAAATGGTGGTGCTGAATCAACAAACAAAATCTACTTGAAGTGATCAAACACCTGCTCGAACAGAATCCCTAGGATTGACATCAAAAGTTAAAATTCTCCCTCTGGGCGGATCACATTCATGTCAAGGCCACCCTGGGGACATCCCCGTTCCATCTAGTTTATGGCCAGAACCCTGTATTCCCAGTCAACTTACAGATCCCAGTTTTACAGTTTATGCAAGAATTTAGCAACATGGACAATATTGTGGAGGTTCAACTCTTAAATCTGGTACAGATTGAAGAACAGAGAGACATAGCCCTTAAACATTTCATGCATCATCAAGCAGTGGTAAAATGATGGTTTGACAGACGAGCCCAATATAAGGCTTTTTAGATCTCGGATCTGGTCCTATTGTGGGACAAGGCCTGGGAGAAGAAAGGAAAGCATACCAAGTTCCAAAGGCTCTGGCTCGGACCATATCTAATCTCAGAAATATGTGGGGAAAATACTTACCGCCTTACCACCCTAACTAGAGAACCTGTCACATTTCCCGTTAATGGACAGTTTCTCAAACACTACTTTGAGTAGGGTAAGTTTGTCCAAAGTTGTATTATATGTAAAGTCTCCCACTTGTAAATATTTCCTCTGGGTGCCTCGTGTGAGGTACCCTGCCTTGTAAGTAGCTTTGTCGGCTGTTCTTCGGGGTGGTCCCCTTTTGTTTTTTTTGTTTTTGTTCTCAGTTTTCTTTTCGGGTCCTGATGTTTTGTCTCTCTTGCAGGAATCAGAATGCTTCGCATAACTTTGGTTTCCGGTATGATGTCTACGACATGGTGAACTTTAGAATCTGTCTTTAGCATGGTGGAGCCGGCCTGGTCCCCGGGGTTGTTTCACAGGATATGGCACGTTTTGAGGAATCTCCATTGGGTGTTCTCTCTGGGAATCTGGCAATCGGTAAGCAAAGATGATATAAGGAACAAGTAATCGGACACACCGAGGGTAGATCACTTGTACTAATTGGTTGACCTAGGTTTGAAACTTTAAAATAAAAAATTTTCTTCCCGGGTCTGGAGTTTTATCCCCTCTTTGAACAATCTAAATATAGGTGGACAGGTGAAAGAAGTACCGCCATTAAATTTAGCTAAGCTTAAACTTAATGGTGAAAGAAGTACCGCCTTCCCCACCCAGAAATAAACAAAATAACGAAAGAGGAAAAGCGGGATGAAACTCCGGTCTCCAGGGGAAACGAGAAAATGGATGACTAGTTCGATGTAATTAGTGCCTCTTCTCTATTCCTCCCAGAGGTCATCGACTTGATTTCCTTCTAAAGCACACACGACACCACTGATGAAAGATTTTAGACTGATTTCTGTGTGGTTAGATTCTCTCAGATACGTTGCTATTTGCCTATCAGACGCTCCAGGAAGCGGCTTGTTCCAAGTTTTTCTAACCAGAGATTCTATAGTTCTCAAATGCACTAAGGCATTTGTCCCAGATAGTCACCATTTTTTATGCCCTGCATCCCCGTCCCTATATTTTGTGTGCAAAATGTTGGGTCCCCCTTTTTTGTTTTTGCTTGCGGCTTTGCCTTGTCCTCCTTTCCCTTTTTGTTTTCTTTCTCTGGGGTTTTCTTCCCCGGTGTGGTGTTTTGTTCGTTTTCTTTTCATCCCGAAGGTTTCCCTTCATCGAGAACTAGACTCTGGACTCCGAGATTCTTCGCCATGATGTTCTTAAGAACATCATTGCGGGGAATCCTCGGGCCTAGAGTCTGGAGGTTTGCTGATCCGGAAGTTGCTGGAGGAGGAGGGTTATCTTTTTGTCGCGGGTATAAATAAAAATTATCTATCACTTTCACATTTACCGTGATTGAAACCTTCGAGCACTTAGAGTGATTAACAGAGTTATTTCAAAGTGATTAATAGAGCATTTGCAGAAAGTTTATGATAATCAACGCTTAACATCTACCAGTTTTCTAAACGATTGCGAGTGCTTCGCGGTGGTGATTTTGACCGTTCAAAAACTCGAGCTGTTGAAGAGCTTCTGCAGTAACCCTTCCCTTTCCCCCACCTTCTGCATTCTCAAGTTGGTCTTTCCGCTTCTACGTCTCTGGTTTCCTTCTGTTTTGTTTGGTTTCTGTGGTCTTGTTGCTTTGTCATTTATTTTGTCTGTTCTTCTATTTTCTGGTTCTGCCACCCATTGGTGGGTCGGCTCTCTTCCAGAGGGTTGTCTGCCCTCTGTGCAGAGGTGCACCGTCTGTAAAATGTGTAGATAGCTGTATATATGTTTTTGCCATGTCTGGTTTTCCCTGGGGCATCTTTCTGCGTTGTATATTTTATGAATATGCAATTATATTTATGTATAGTCTCTGTATATCCTTCCATCTCTTTGTATATATCCCTTCAGCCTTCATGTATATCCCTCCGGGTGGCTCGACAAGCTAGTCGAGTCACCTCTATTTCAGGTTTTCTGCCCCACAAACTAGCTTCAGGGCAGAAAACTACCTTTTTGAAACTTGGCTCTTGGCTGGTTTCAAACAGGCATTTTTCTCTCTCCTTCATGAATTCTGTCAGAACCTTATTTATGTCCCATGCGCACAATCAATTCTAGCTAAGTGGCTTCCACTTTTCATGCATTTAGACAGTTAGCTCTGTCGTCATCGCCATAACTTCCATTTAATATGTACGCACGTGGCGCCCATGTGGGCATGATGACTTGGATTTTTACACATCCTCGCCAACGATCATTTCTCCGGGCTTTGGGTCTTCTACCATTGACCCATCCTGCGTCTTTACCAAGTGTGATAAAATCCCTAGACCTGGATGTTTAATAGAATCTTAAGTTTGTGATATGTTCACTTTTTGGTTACCTTTGCATGAAACTAACTTTTCAGGAAAAGCAAACGTCGCGGTGGTAAGATCTCCAGACCCTGAAATAATTATTTTGATAAATGTATTCTGACGGTCGCTTTTCCTTACAGGTTCCCGGAGTTTATCTTCCAAACATGTCTGAAGCATCGGCGTCATCTCCACCCGGAAGTCTGGAGCTACCTTCCGTAACAGAAACCAGGGCAGCAGTAAAATCTAAGATGGAGAGGGCCCTAGAGAAGCTGCCCCTGACCATGAAATTTGTACAAGATAATGTCATCATGGGCTCAAAGATTGAGTCTAAAGTCAAGCTGATAAATGACACCAGCGTCGAAACATGGCCGGAAATGCAGGCCTTGGTGAAGATAATGCACATCCAGCGACAAGCTAGAGATCAATTAGTGATCAATGTCGAGGGCTCTGAAATCCTTCATGCAGCTTGCTTCCTGTGCTCCGTGCAATCTCTGGAGCTTATCCTAACACTGGCAGCCAACTACAACTCTTCTGTCTGGGCCATTATGCTTGCGGCCACAGAGCCCACAGGATACCCCACTCCACTGGTGTCCCTCGACCTAGTCACATTCTGGGTGAGCCTGGGAATCCCACAATTTGATAGGGCCACGATGGTTACAAGGACTGATGCCTTGACCCAGTTTTCACAACTGGAGGATGCTGCCCGGGTATACGTGAATACCCACTAGCTTAAGACCCCAAAGAGGGACCCAAAGAGAATGAAGATAGAGATTCCCTGCTCTGAATTCAAGGAGAGCATCCAGATGGGGATGATAGCATTAGCCCGGGTCTTTGGGCAGCCCTCCGCCCAAGAGTTTTCCAAATGGATGTACTATTTTCTCCTCAGCATCTCCACCAAGGGAGAATTCTTCGACTGGGCCACAATAATCTCCAACCATGTCGACTCCCAGTTCCAGCAGTTGAACAGGAAGAAGAAGTTCTATATGCCTTCCTATGTTTTCAAGGCCCTAGCGCAGTAGAGGCCCCATTCCCATGGCCTACTTACTGACGGCGTGCTCAGGATTGGCCTGGGACAAAAAGCACCGTGGGACAATTTCTCACAGGTTCAATGGGAGGTCAGCTTCCCTAGTTTCTGTCAGGTGAATGACACATTTGTTTACTATCATCTGCTCACCCCCACCCAGGACGCCGAATACCGCCTATCCTCGGAGGCAATGAACTTGGTCCATAGTTATGGACATTACTATATTCAATTCCAATAGCACACATACATTAGGGTCGCCGGCTTCTCCAGGAAACCCTACTTGTTACCCAAACATTGTGGGGACAAGACCGTGCTCTTGGAGTATTACATGCAGCTGATGGAGGTGCACACCCTCTTTGCCCTCAAGAAGATACCCAACATCCCATTCTTAATCACCTATGGGAATTACACCTGCAGTCTGGCTGCCGCAAAGGAGGCAGGTAATGAGCTGAAAAGTTATAACTTGCAGGAATTCTATTTAGCGTGGAACATTTTTGATCTGCATGGGAAAATAGCAACGGCGCTACCCCGGGCTTTAGAGCCCCATCAAATACACATGGAGGACTTCGAGGTAGATTTCTAAGATGATGTGGAGGTGCGGAGTAGGCACTATGTCAGAATGACAGCCGACATGATGCAAAAATTGAAGTTCTAAAAGTTCCCGACGGACTTCTCAAATGCCGCCCCCACTATCAATCCCAAATACATGGCAAAGGGGATCGACAAAAAGACCCTTCCACCGGTGAATTGGAATGCCCAGGAAGGGCCCACAATCAAAGACTTCACTCGAGAGGTGGTCGAGTGAAGCCATGCCTATTTCAAAAAGGTATGCCCCAGAAGTACCCGCCGAGCAGCCCGGCCAACGCCAAGGTTAACCCCACAGCCGGTACCCAAATTGACCCTGGGGGCCAGGACTTCTTCGCAGGGGGAAGATAAGGGAAAAAGGATAGATACGACCCCTTCTGCACAAGAAGTCCCCATTACAGAAAAAATAAAGCAATCGGTGGCAGCCTCTCAGCAAATGAGGGAGCAACTAATAACATGGCTGGCCACTCCACCACTCATGGCCAGACCACTTCGTCCACCCTCCTCCCCGTCATTAGCAGCCTTGATGGTAAAGGCGATGGGGGTAGATCCCTGGAAGTGGCGGCAATAAGAGATGCGGGTCTACCTCTGGTCACCCGGAGAAAGAAAAAGCTCAGTAAAAAGCCCAAGGCAGAGCCGAAACCAGAGGCATCCCGACCCCAAGAAGTGGAGATTCTTTCTTCCAGTTCCCCAGAACCAGAGAAGGAAACTGAGCCTGCACAAGCCTCAGCTAGTCCCCCTCCACAAGAAGAATTTGATGATGTATTTGCGACCGACAAGTTTGGGAACTTACAGGGGGACAATACCCAAACGGAGGTAGAGGTCCCGAGGGCCAAACAAGAGGCTGCTGAATAGGAGCCCGCACAAGAAGAAAAGCAGCAGGTGGAAGAAAAAGAGCCAGAACCGGAGATTGCCTCCGGGGCTCAAGCAATGCAAGGTCTGGGAGTGGACCAACAAAAATAGGGTGAACAAATGGCATCTGCTGGGGGAACCAGACCTTCAGGAATAATCGTAACCCCAGCTACCACGTTCCAAGGGCCACTCCTGAGGGAAACCTTTGGGCAGGTGATCACAGTGGCCCAAACTCTAAATCTCAGACTGACACCTCCCCTACTACCGAAAGAAGTGCCAACAGAGGAAGAAGCCCTGGCAGAAGAAGAACAACAAGAAGAAGAACAACAAGAAGAAGAGCAGCTTGAAGAAGAAATCCCCGAGGAAGCCTACCAGAGTCCAGATAAAGAAATAGATACGGAAGACAAGGCTGAGGAGATGGAGGTTGATGAAGAAAATGTCACTGCAGAAGAAGTTGGGGCAGGAAGAGGAACAGATGAGGTTCATGCCACTAAAAAAATAGCAGCCACAAAACACTGGGGAAGAATCAAGGGAAAAAATCCTGGCAGGAAGGCCACCCCTACCACCTCAATGGCTAATAGAGAGAAGGAAAATGAAAGCTCAGTCTGCTCCAGTGATTCCTCTCTCCCTGGCCGAAATGATGGCCCAAGTTCAGGCCCTGCCAAAGGCCAAGAAAGCCCGGACAGTTCATACTCTTCGAACTGGGCCGGGCGGAGAAACAGTTGCCGTTGTGGCAACACCTCCCCCAGACACTGATGAAACAATCACAGACCCCAGAGAATACAATGTTGCAGAGGTGTCACTAGGCAAAAGGGGAAAGCAAGGTGAAGTGGACTTTCTTAAGGAGGCAGCAAGGGCAGTGGAGGCCCGATATGAGAAAGAGGCCCACAAGCTCAAAGCAGAGAAAGAAAAGAATGCAAACCTTATGGGGTTGCTTACTGAGCTATCTCAACCCATCAATGCCGCTCCTCCGGAGGCCTCCCCCTCAGAAGATATACCGTAGAGTGACATAGACTCCATGCGAGTAATGAAGAAGAAAGATTAGGCAATGGACGAGTGGGTTTTCCTACAGATAGGAAACACCCGGCGTTTCCTGGCGTCCACCCTCCCAGATTTATACATAGCCCGATGGGTTATTCATTAGGAAGAAATGCTTATTGAGTTGTGGGAGGGTGACGCCAAGAATAACCAAGCGTGGAAGGTAGAGCTCGAGGAGCTCCTTACCTTGGGAGAAGATATGGTTTCTGAATCCAGAATTCTGGGTGAGGAATCATTTGATTTTGTAAGAACCCATCACTCTAGACTTGACTTCACATTGGAGGTGACCAAGAAACTGGTAGGGTCCTTACAGGATAAAGTAAATGCGGTGAATTATTCTTCCAATTTATATAAGTATTTTGTAATAAATACTTCTGGGGCTGACCCCCTTAGCACAGATACATGTACCCCTGAAGATTCAGTTTGGGGGAGTTTTGATGAAATGATGAAGTCTCAGTATCAATCTCCAGAGGGGATAGATGGGGCCCAAATGGAAAAATTAACCCGCATGATACTTAGTGGTCACAACGCAGCGAGAATGGTAGATGAATTCAAAGAAAATGTTCCAGACCTGGGGGAACAAGTTGAAGTGGCCAAGCACAGAAGGGCCAGTTTGAAAGATATAGACTAAGATGGCATATCCCACCTCCTCCAGGCTTTCAACGACAATAGGAAACCTTGAGCTTTCTCTGGAGGCTGGAGGGAACTCAAGTGTTGGGTATTCTTTATTCTTTATTGGAACGAAAGTTCCCGGATCCCGGAGTCCCAGATCTCAAAATTTTGTATTCTTTCAAGTGATCCGTGTCCCGGTCCCCGAGGCCGACCGGTCACTTTTAGAAGCGGTTAATAAAGGCTGTCAGAAGGTGGTTGGCTACATCAAGGAGGTGTCAACTCAGTGATTGGTTTCTGACAGGGTGGCCTTCTCAAGGTGCCGCTCAAGGGTACACCTGGCACATTGGAGACAGGGTGCCGCATTTCCCATTTATGAGGCATGTAACCTCGATTCCTGGGGGACCTACTTTCTTCTTTCTCCTTTCTGGCTCTCTTCTCAAGGCTGATTCTTCCATTGTATATTCTTGTCTTATTCTCCTGACATGGTAGACCTATTCTGTCTCCGGGTCTTTTGTAGGGTGGCGCAGGTAGTATCGGCCCCTAGATATTGTATTTTATTAAAACAATATTGATGTAAAATAGGGTTAGGGTTAGAAGAGATGTGGATAAATGGCCAAACCGGCCCATTCCCAAGGGTCAATGAAATTGATGATTTTGTTGTCCATAGTAATAGAAAGGCGATTTCTCATCTTGTTGCAGAGCTCAATGCTCTATTATTCTAGTTTTATATAGTCAAATGCTCCCGTGGAGCCACTATTGTATCACGCACCAGTGCTTATTGGAAGGAACATTAATAAAGAAGGAAGAATTCCTGGAAATGACGTTGTTGGCATTCCTGCTTCTGAGTTAATGGTATTTCATGTTTTAATGTTCTTTATGTCTTCTACTCTAATATGTTGAAGTAGATTAACGACCTCTTTATTCCCGCTACTGATAAAATGCTAGTTGATGGTTATGTATTTCTTTGGTATTTAGTGTAGTCTATCAGAGTATTATTGATGTTCCAGACATTTCAGCATGATTTTAGTTAGATGAAACATTTCTAACCCTGCATGATCTTTTTCACCTTATTTGCTAAGTATAGAACACTAGGGAGAACCTTACCCTATTGAATCTCCGGAGAGAATGGGTTGAAGAAACCAGCTATCCCCCTCGAAAATAGTCACTTCTCCCAACTGAGCCTCGCACCGTCGTGACCCAACACCCAGGTGCTTGAAGGCCCGGGGGATTTATTTTCTCCGGATAACCTTTGTAGGCAGAGTTGGCCGGTTTCCCCAAAACCCGGTGACAACTGATGACTGTTGGCGGACCCGGTCAGCAAAACCCCGTCAACAGGAAGGAGAACTAGGAAGGAAAGGATAATCTCAACCACCATCCATTTTCTAGAAGTAATGTTGGTACACCTAAATTACATGTGTGGTATTCTTGTATTTCTTGTTTTCAAAATCTTATTGAATTCATTTATTACAAAATTTCATTTTGTGTAAATGTTTTTTTGTGATAGTATCTTAGTGAAAGAAATTATTTTTGTTCTTCTATTTTGTTGTCCTTGTTTGGTGTTGTTCATGGCAGTGAATGACATATATCTCCCTTGGTAGGGAGGAGAAAGTCATTTTTGGGTGAAGGGCTTAGTTGGGAAAACCATGGTAGTGTAGAGTCTCTTCTTGAGAAGAAGATGGATGTATCATGGATGTTATGGGCTCCATGTCCCAAATTATCTTGTCAATTCTCATGGGGGAGATAAGGTTTTGTGGATGTGTTTATGGAGCTCCTTGTTTTGAAGTAAAAACCTTGTGAAGGCATGTGAATTTTGCACACATATTGCGGTATTTTGTTTTGGCATTCTCCTACATTGTTGTTCCTCCTTCATCCCTAATTGAGTCCATTATGACCCAATTGTACATAAAATTGGAAGGGAGTTGTGTGTTTGTTTTAGTGTTTTTTATGTGTGGTGGTTTCTTGTATGTCACCCAACCTCTTCTTTTTCCCCTAGCTCAGGGGTGGCCTCATAGAGGCCTAGGATGGGAGGTGAGCTCCCATGGGTTATTCCAAAATATGATTTTTGTAGACTGGTAGTTGTTTTCTCTACTTGGTGGATTCATGTTCAAAGCTGAGAATGAGGGTTTTAGTTGATTATAAATTTGTATATTTGAGAAATAAAGTTTTCACCTCAAGCCATAGGGCGAAGTCTTGTATAATTGAAAATTCTGGAAATTGGTTTATAAACTTGTAGGAAGAAATTGTATTTAGTTTTTTTTTAAAAGGAGAAGAAGTGTAAAGTTTTGTTTCTCTTTTAAGAGATTCATACAAAAAATACAGTACTGTAAAATTGATTTAAGAAAGCATTTCCCTATATGCAATCTTCTGCACTAAGCCTGTATTTAAGAAATATTTACATCTATTTATCTTAGTAGAAATTATTGTTTAATTGATTTCTATAAGAGATAATTCAATTTACAATTGGTAACAAATTTTTAAGATGTTAAGAATCTCCACATTAAGCTGATCCTAATTTATGCATTTTGTGTATTTACATTGTTTATATTTTACATACTTTATATTCTTTCATGTATATGATATTTTGTTAAAATAATACAGTCTACCTGTGTTTCTGTTAAAGGCATATCATTAAATCAAATTTCTCTAAAGAAATATTGTTTACCCTTTTATGTATCCATAATTAATGATGCTTACTGAAGTTGCATATTACAAATTGTACAGAAAACAAATTTGAGTTAATTTAAAGATAGATTGAAACATAGTAGAATTCAATCTTCAATCTCTAATTTTAAATGTGTGTAGAAAGAAACTTTTATTTTCTATATATACTCTGAAATATTTATTAAATCTAAATCTTACACAGACATCTATGTCTTATTTTGCAGATTTGAGCAACTAATATTTATGTATTTTTATAGTATATATATAGATACATAGATATAATAAAATATCTATAATATATATATAAATATTATAACTAAAGCATTTTTTTTTTTGTATCTTTTGTTCTACTGTTGCTGTGTGAAAACAAGTATATATATATATATATAATATCATAATTTTAATAAATAAATGAATAAAAATTTTAATGTTGGGGTGGGGAAGACCACCCCCTCTATCTAACCCCCACGGTGGTATTCTTGAAGTGGCAAGAGGGAGGCACGGGCCACTTTGGTGGCCGTGGCTACCATGGTCACCACACAACAGTGGCTAAACCACCGACTATGTGGGGGCCGTGGGGCGGTTCCACCACAGTGGTGGTGGGGGGCCGCACCCGCTCACCACACCCACTACCCTCTATTTTTCAGCATGCTACTCCAACTGCCACCTCCAAAATAGCGTCATTCCTCAACCATCTACGCATAGCAAGAGCCAAACAAACCCCCACCCTAATAAAATAAAAAGATAATATTACATGCCACACAATAAACAGAGAAATTGGCTTAGAGGGCGGACATTAAACATTGAAGTAAATAAATAACCTAATATGTTAAGTAAGAAAATAGTGAAGCATTGCTGCTTATCCAAATAAATGCATATACGCATCTATTGGATCATAAAAACATAGATGTGCCTATGTCTGAATGGATTTTCCTTCAAGGTTGTTGCCTTCGAAATCAGACCTGCAACACATAGCCATTCAAAGAAGATATTAGGGTTAGGTCATGGTTGTAGAAAGGGAAAGAGAAGGAAACAAGGTTGTAGAGTGATTTGTAGGGTACTCTTATTGGAGCCCTAACCCTAATTTTGAATTAGGGTTAGGTGATCTCCATTTTGGTAAGATAATGTTAGTTTACTTTTTAAAACTCTAACTTTAGTGTTTATTTTTCTCTCTTTTGTAGGAATGTTTTTATTTTGGAGGAAAGATCTTTTTTCTCTATGTATTATTTTGAGTTTCTTATTTTACCGCACATTTTAAATAGAGAATATAAATAAATTTTTAGTACCATTATTAAAATAAATTGTAGGATATTAATTAGATTTATAAGAGATTAATAGAGCCTATTAATTAAAATATGAAATAGAAAAAGAGATAATGTAAAGAATGTGGAGTTTTAAATGGATAATTGATGAACATGGTAACTTTAATTTATTTAGTTAAGGGAAATGGAAATTGGAATGCAACCATTTAATGCTTAGATTAACTAGGAGTAATAATATATATAATTTAATAAATTTTTATGAACATCTTAATTTAGGTCTCCCTAGTGGCATAGGGTTTATTGTAAATAAACGGTTTAAAACCATTAAGACCATTTTTTTAAATCATAGATCGTTATATTCTATAGGAATTTGGGAGTTGTATAATCCATAATAACCTAATTCATGCATTACTTTTATATAACCTTCATTAGTGGGAGAACATTATTAATTTGATTAAATTAAACTTAGGGATCTCCTTTTAGAATATTAGACCTATAGGTTGTATTAGGAAAATCATTGGTCAATAAGTTGTAGATATACTTAACTAGGAAATGTTATTTTTACTTGGTCAATACATGTGGCTAGTGTATTGGCAAGTGTAAAAATAATGTTGTGAATTAAATTAGATAACTAAGATTTCAAATCTTGACTTAAAATTTTAAACTAGAGTGGAGGGGTAGATGTGAAACCCGAGATTTGATTCAACTCTAGAAAACTTATGATTTCTTTTGATAAATCTAGACCTTGTAAAACTAATGGGTTGAGGGATGTTGACTCACGTCATGATTACCCCTCAACCCTAGCTATCAATATATGAACTTCTACCCCTTTGAAAAACTCAACCCCTTCATCTTAACTTGCTACTCTTTGGTACTAGTAACCTAGAGAGAGCAGCCACTTCAACCCTTAGTAAACTTACAAACCTTTCAAAAAAAATTGGTTGTGTTTTACATGTAAAATTTGGACATGACAAACTATATGTAGCTGTATAGTCAGAAAATGTAAGCACTTCCATAAGAGACTGGTTTAGCCTTCCAAGTGAGTAGTTTGGGGTCATGACAAGTGCCTCTGAATGGGTTCCTGATCTTGACATGGCGTCCCCCCTGATCTGCCTTTCTAACCTCCATTTCCTGACCTAAATTTTGCATTTTGGGTCTCTGACCTGTGATCCTGGGATCTAAGGATAGGGTCAACCTCCTAGGACAGGGTCGACCTTGACCCTGTCCCAGGGTCCAAATCTCGAGAGCTTTTGGTTTCCGGGATGTCGGTCTTCACAAAAAGTTCATTCCCGCTTCTGGGTCGGCTGTTTTGGGTTCCGAATTGGTTGATTCCTAAATTATATTTATTATTGGTCCTCTCCTAGGGGTAAAGGCTTAAATTATGATTTAATTATCCTATGTAGGCCTCCTTAGGAGATTGTGCCCTAAATTCATATAAAAGGGAGCCTTCTCCTCTCATTTTCTCTAAGCATGAATAACCACGATCAAGCAATTGAAGTCTTCTAATCAAGCATTAAGCATCCTTATGAAGTGAATTCCAAGCAAGAAATTAGGCAAGATTTGAAGCAAGCATCCATCATTCTCAAGTATCCATTTGCATGAAGGAGATCCATTGGAGGCCATTGAAGGATTCAAGCCAAAAAGTACCCTTTTGGTGATCTCTCTATCCATCTTCTTCCAAAGCCCTTGTCAAATTCAAGAATCCATTCAAGACTTGGTGTTGGAGTTCTACAAGCAAGAGATTGAAGACATCATTCCATTCTACATTCCATGTTTTGAATTATACTTGTGGATCCACAGATTTGAATCCGCCATAAGGACAATACAAGCAAGGTGAATTTATGTGTTTACTTTGTTATTCTTTGCAATTTCGATTACATTATAAGGTTAAGTCCAAAACCAGGGTTTGACCAAGGCAAACCCCTTTCCCCCAACAAAAAAATATTTTTCTTGCAGGTAAAGGTTTAGGACTGAAAATCAGAGGCCAGATTTGGATACCCTTTTCAGATTTCTTTCAGATTGTGCAAACAGGGATACTTTCAGAGTTGAGCAGGTCGAGTTGGCAAAAGTGGTACAGGTCGACCTTTTTCATAAGACAACATCGGAATGGAAAAGTATTTTAGGGTTGTGTCTGTCTCTCTATTTCGGTTCAGTATCAACTATCAGCATCTCCAGAAACAGTCTATAGATATCAGAAAATAGCAATCTTTAATCTGCTATTTTGTAAGGTTGGTACTTTCTCCCATTCTTTTCAATTACTGTCATTAATCAATCAATTTACAAAATTTAAGATCCTCTTTCTTGTTCTCTTTCCAAATATTGGATTCATTTATGTATTAACCCTTTGGGGTTGATCAAAATTGGATCTCCTATTTGTGTATTTGAGGTTGAAAGAAAGGAGCATCTTATTTTCCCTTAATCACAATCACAATTGCAATATACTATCAATATCAAACTCAATTAAGTTTAAGATGTGAAATAGGGTTAAGGATTTCAAAATACCATAACAATTTATCAATTAATCAAATCTCCTTTCCAATCTTTATGTTTTGTCCTTAACACACCCTCATTTCACCTCATCACATTTTGGTGAACCCGCGATAGACAACTCTTTCTTTTTTGGTGTTAGATTTGCATTGTGTATGTTAGATCTTGCATGTTATTTTAAAATTACATTTCAATTACATAGATCTAAATTTTTGTATTAGTTCATTTGCATTGTATTGGTGTATGAGCTTTACTACATCTAGTCCTACTTATAGTATCCCGGTTAGAAGAAGCCATAGACTTATGGGTTCCTTTGATCCCGAGTCTTCCACTCCTT
>MU227858.1:653520-667120 GCA_018584345.1 Thuja plicata
ATTTGCATGAAGGAGATCCATTGGAGGCCATTGAAGGATTCAAGCCAAAAAGTGCCCTTTTGGTGATCTCTCTATCCATCTTCTTCCAAAGCCCTTGTCAAGTTCAAGAATCCATTCAAGACTTGGTTTTGGAGATCTACAAGCAAGAGATTGAAGACAGCCTTCCATTCTACATTCCATGTTTTGAAGCATACTTGTGGATCCACGGATTCGAATCCACCACAAGGACATTACAAGCAAGGTGAATTTATGTGTTTACTTTGTTATTCTTTGCAATTTCAATTACATTATAAGGTTAATTTTAAAACTGGGGTTTGACCAAGGCAAACCCCTTTCCCCCAACAAACAAAAATTTTTCTTGCAGGTACAGGTTTGGGACTAAAAATTGGAGGCCAGATTTGGATACCCTTTTCGGATTTCTTTCAGACTGTGCGAACAGAGACACTTTCGGAGTTGAGCAGGTTGAGTTGGAAAAAGTGGTACAGGGTCGACCTTTTTCATAAGATGACATCAGAATGAAAAAATATTTCTGGGTTTTGTCCGTCTCTTTGTTCTGGTTCGGTATCAGCTGTCAGCATCTCTAGAAACTGTTTACAAATCTCAGAAAACAACAATCTTTAATCTGCCATTTTGTAAGGTTGGTACTTTCTCCCATTCTTTTCAATTACTGTCATTAATCAATCAATTTACAAAATTTAAGATCCTCTTTCTTGGTCTCTTTCCAAATATTGGATTCATTTATGTATTAACCCTTTGGGGTTGATCAAAATTGGATCTCCTATTTGTGTATTTGAGGTTGAAAGAAAGGAGCATCTTATTTTCCCTTAATCACAATCACAATTGCAATATACTATCAATATCAAACTCAATTAGGTGTAAGATGTGAAATAGGGTTAAGGATTTCAACATACCATAACAATTTATCAATTAATCAAATCTCCTTTCCAATCTTTATGTTTTTTCCTTAACACACCCTCATTTCACCTCATCACAGTAGTGGTCATGCATTAACTCTCATAAGGTTTCCCTTCCATTCATTATTGCAAATATTGCACTTCCAAATGTTGAATACCTCTTGAATTATGTATTTTCATTATTGCAAATATTGCACTTCCGAATGTTGAATCCCTCTTAGATTTTTTTATTTTTTTTTATATCAAGTGCCTCTACAAATTGGCTCAAAGGGATTTGCTTGTTGAATGACCTGTTGATCTATTTTTCCAACATATTGGAAGGCCAATCAAAATAGAAAGCATTCCAAACTAAAATTTTTCTATGTAATCATTTATCTTCTCTAGCTTGCACAAATCTAAATCCTTATTTTCTTTTAAGTAAGCCACCTTGATCGTGAAAATAGAAACAAGACATCAACCTTATTTATGGGGTCCGCAAAAGAGGTAGAGTAGGTGAAGCTTTTGTTTTATTTACTGAGATAAAGAAGTTACTTTTCTTGTAATATTATTGTGTACATTACCCTAATTAATGATCTCTAGAAGGTGGCGAGGGCTGATGAATGTCTCGAGTTAGTAGCTTTAATGGTCTTTGCAAAGTAAAAAAATTAGATGAAGCTCTATGATTAGTAGTTAAAATGCTACAAAACAACCATTTTATTGATTGTTACACATATAACAGCCTGTTAGATGGCTTATGCAGCTCTGGGAAAACAAAGCTTGCAATTGGTTTCTCCAAATGATGGAGTTTGGTCCTTTGCCCATAAGTGACATTAATCTAGCTATTGATGAACCATGCAAACATTTTAATTCATGATATATGCCAGATTAACAGGGAAAGTAAGCATTTAAGCTTCTTCCTAAGATGAAAATCATGGGACATCTCCCTGATGTCATTATATATAATACTTTAAAATGTAGGAGATATTTTTCTACAACAAATCAAATTGAGATATTGCTATCAGGATATTTTTCCATATAGTTGAATCTTGATAACAATATCACAATACATTGGTATGTTCATCCTGTAGAACATCAAACACAAACATGGCAGCCAGGATGTCAAAGGACATGACAATGACTTTGGAACCTGCTGAACTGACATACACCACAATTATTGATGGTCAGTGTAAGACAAGAGATCTTTATAGAACACATTCACTCGTGAATAAAGATGTTAGATGAAGGCTTGATTCCTAATGTAGACACTTATATTTGTTTGATAATTGATTGATCCCCATAGAAAAATTGGTCAAATAGAAAAGGCTTTGAAATATTTTTTAAACATGAAAGTGGTTGGTAATAGTCCAAAAGTCATAAGCTATTATATATTGATTGATTATATTTGCAAGGAAAATAAAGTTAAAATGTTTTTCTCAATGCTAAATGAGATGAGAGAAAATGATTTAATTATATATGTTGACATGTATAATATGTTATTTTACAACTTCTCCAAAAGACGTGAAAATGGAAAATAATTTTTTGGAAATATATAAAATAAAGAAAGAAGGTTATGCTCCAAGTGATGTAACTGTCCAGATACTTGAGTGGCTGTGTGAAGATGGTCAAAAATAAATATTAAGAGACTTTGTAAATGATGATTCTTTTACTATTTTTGGGTCAGTATGGTTATGCTTGCTAAGTGTCGGGCATACTAAAATTTCTCTTGGATATATTTTTTCATAGCTCTAGAAATTGATATTTATGCATTTAATTCTATTTTACTTTGTAATGAATCTAGGAATCTCTGATTTACTATTAAGATGATGAAAATGATATCTAGAATTAATAAGATCAAAATACTCTGCATTTCAATTACAATTAAGTTTTAAGAGCATAAAAGAACATTTGAAGTTTACAAAAGGGTAGGCTTCATAATTTATGCACACGTACAGGGAGTCATAAGGTGACATCAATGCAAATGGATCAGATATCAACAAAGCTAATAAATTGACTTGTCCAATGGGTTGATTGAATATTCATCAAAGTTCATTGGGGTATTTTTGTTTTTTAATAAATAAGTGCTTCAAACTTTATTCATTAAAATATACATATTCAAAAAAAAGATAAAGTAGGAAACTAGTCTTCTATTATTCAAGGTCATGGCTCCAATGATAAAATATAGTTAAAAAGGCCATATTAATTAAAAAAATTAGTGAAGTCTTCCAATTATTTGAGAGCGCGGAAGATTCTCCCCCTTTCTTCTTTGAGAGATAAATGACATTAAAATCTCCTACAAATATAACCTTCTCATTCCCCAATGAATTAACTACTTGACTAATGTGTCCCATACTATTTTCTTGTTGACCATTTAAATAGTGTCATAGACATTCAAAAGATATAGGGATAGCTGATAGGTCTCTCTTATGGTTTCTTGAACACATAAACTTGATCTTGTTCTTAGGAAGCATTTTTTGGGCAAAAAAAACCAACCTTATGATTATACTTTGCCCAATATTTTCACTTTGATTCTCATAACTGGCTACTAGTATAGAGGAAGCAATTTAGCTAGTGGTGCTTCATCAAATGTTCTTTCTTAAACTGTTCTTATACAATATCTAGTTTGATCTTTATGGTCTCATGGTATAACTCTATTTTAGCATATGCTTCAATCTAAAGGGAGTTTGATGATGCCTTGAGCATATCATATAAAATTTCATTTATTGAATTAAAACTTAATTATGTTTTGATTACAACCCAAAATAACATTTGATAAAACAATTTTCTTCTTTACAATTTCTGCCCAGAATATTTTCTACTAGTGCACTCTAATGACATCTGTAGACATCCTCTTTGCAACAAAACTCTATTTCAGTTATTCAAGACTTTGAATTATTTTTTTAAGTTTTTGGAAATCTCCAATGCAACTATTAAGTAGAGTTTGCATTCCATACTTACCATTGTCGACCCTACTCTATGACATAACCCAAAACCCCAATGCTTTTACCAATGTGAAATATTCAAGTATATGTTAAAGATCCGTAGTAAGCTTTCATTAACATCGTGTCATGGTGTTATTCATACATGGACTACACTTCACTCTTTAAATCATAAATGATGTTCAGTCTAATATTAGGGCTGGTTGGACATACAAGGTTATAAGACCTAGTTGTTGATTGGGACTAATGGAGTTGATAATATTAGGGCTAGGTTTTCCTTTACCTGTTCTATTGTAAGGTAAAAGAAAATATACATTTCAATGTGTTCATTTCCATTATTATTTTATCAAAGGGTTAAAGACTTTTCCATAACAAGACACAACAAAAACAAATTGCATCCTAAGTTATACATTTTTCTTTATCTATTTATGGAAGACCTCAACCAGTAAGCATTAATAAACAAAACAACAACTCATCAGTTTAATCCCATTACATTTGTTGTAGAAATTCTATATGATGTCATTTATGACACAAATGTTGACGAACATAATTTATGACTCCATACAGTACGGTTAATAATGTGTTTCCTATAGTCATTTATTATTGACACTTCCCATATGTGGACAATTATTGTTAACTTTTATTTCCTTCAATTGATAAATACTACTCTTTTACATATGTGTAGCAATTGGGAATTGATTCATAGAGGAGTTGTTGTGTTGTCAGTTTCAAGTACGCAATATTATTGCTCTATTAGAAAAACTTGAGTTATTACCCACTTCAGTTTATGAAATTTGATTTTTTTACTAGTAGACTTTTTTCTGTATTTTAGTTGGCACAAATATCAATGTAAATGAAGTTTCTATAGATCTTTTAAACACAATACCATTTTTTATTATCACTTAAACTATGTTGATTCAATTTTTTTTTTTTTTTTCATATCTCATTGGCGCATTAAGTATTCATATCAAACTAAACACATTCAGTTGCTAAATTGGAGTGCACAATTAATACAAATATATAGAAAACTATAGATGGTGGATAAAACTGAATTTGTACTGTTAAATTGGTACACTCTTCATTTTGTGTCGACAAAATGAAAATAAAAAATGATTCAACCAAATCATTGCATACAATGATAGATGTGGACAACTATGAGTCAATGTCTACAAATGTACAAGGGAAAATTGACATTGTACTACAAAATAGTAACTAGTTCAAAATAAGCCAGTTTGTATTCACTAAAGGGGATTGTCTTTTCGACTCTCTCCAACTATTGGTACATATGCGCTACACTTCTCTAGAACTACGCAAGGGAGACATTAACCATTTCATTCAATCCCTAGCAAGAAATGATCCTGAAGCTTTGTTTTCACATATGAACTAAATCTCGAGACTTTAATACATATGAATGAATTGCATGGAGTTATAGATGTTAATACGTATCTATGACATATGACATTGTTTGTAGCTCAGTGAATAGACAATGAGAAAAATGGCCTTTGGGGGGACATATTTTGTATCAAATGGTTGAATATTTAAATATGTATTTGGTCTTTGACAAGAAAAATAAAGTACTTACATTTCAATGAAAATTTGTAAGCTTGCACATATTCTATCTTATTCTATGATGAAAATCCTCTTCATGGACATTTTGAACAACTAGTGTCAAAAAAAGTGAATACATTCAAACCTATACTTGCCTTGTCTAAACACTCAAAACCAAATTGCACTTCAACAAATGGTTCACAAAAAGATAGTTTGAAATATGCAATGTCCAATTTTTGTCAAAAAGCATTATCAGTATCTGAATATGGTGATAGCCTTTTTCCTAGTGTTTCTATTTTAACAAAAAATGAAAACAATGATCAATGTCTTCGACGGTACATGGCTCAGTCCTTATGCAATGCAATTTTATGTAAGGACAAAGTAGCATGGGCTTTCCTTCAGACATGTCTCAAAATTGATTCAATTATTCATTGTAGTGTGATGAGTTGGGTAACATTTATTGCCAAAGTAGGCAAACCATATGAAGAAAGAAGAATAGAAGGCCACAAATTTTGTTTTCAATGGCTATCTTATATTTTGCAAATAAGTATACAAAGTGGACAACAAACAACGACATGATTATAACAAAATATTGCAATTGCGAAAGACCAACAAAGGTCTAGAAAATCATTTGTTGCAAATTCAATGACATACATACACATTACAGACCATTTGGAGTGGACATTATAAATTCACCTGATGTTAATCTTAAACAGTCACAAATAATGCCAAATTTGAAGCCTACAAGAATCAAAAATTTGCGTAGAATAAAGCAATCCATCCCAAATAATAATGGTAATCTTAAAAAGTCACAAAAAATACCAAATCCAAAGCCTAAAAAAAGTGGAAACTTGCACAAAATAAATCAGTCCATCTGAAACAATCAAGATGTACAAATTGGTGATCCTTCAGAACCCACAATCTACATTGAAAGAATTGGTAGATAATATCTTCACAAAATAAAAGAACAAATGGGCAAACAAACCACAACTCATGAAAATTACAAACCAAGAAAAAGAAAAAATTCAAAAATTTTAATGTACATGACAAAAATTCAAGACACGCCTAAACATGCATGTGCAATTTTTCAACAACTACACTTTAAAATGAACATAACAAACTTTACTCAAAAAATAACAGGACACATATGAATTTCTATTGTCAAAGAAACAAGAATCACTTGAAAACAAGATATGCAATTTTTGCAATAAGAAATTGTAACAAAATAAAAAACCATGATATGGATATCCAGAACAAATCAGAACAAATAAGCCATTAAAATACACAGGTACTCTGACACAACTTGAAGAAAGGCTAGTGTCCCTTCGAATTACATTTGCACAAATATGACAGCTAGGACACAAGAGATCTCAAATTGGACTGACTAGAAGTATTATCAATGTACCAATAGACATGAACAGTATACAAACATTGTTTCCATGACCGTCCAATGAAACTTCCACAGTTGCTGTCACACTAAAAAGGAGATTGTAATATGCGAATGCATACAAAAAAGGAAGAGTCCGACCAAATAACATTATGAATGATCTAAAGGAGTTATGCAAAAGAAATCTATAAAAAATGCAAAATGTTAAAATCAACAAAAAAATGGCATAAATAATTGCACCCTGTAGAAGAAAACATGCTAAGTTGTACTTCTTCATCTACTAATCATGACGATGACACTGCCAGTTCCATAGAACTCAAAACAGAAACATTGATACATGGATTTACATAAGAAAGAACTATCCATGCTATACAAGACAAAATCATTTAAATTGCACTTGCTAAAGGAAAACAACCTCTTGGTATTTGTCAAGATAAATATGCAGAAGAGATGAACTTTCCAACATTATTTTATGGATAATTGAGGGATGATAACATAACAAAACAATTCTCTTACCAAAAAGTTGCACAGTGGGAGTTAAAAAATTCAAATCAGTCATTTTCTTATTATATGGCCAACTTGTTTTTCAAAACCATCAAAACACTTATTACCTAGGTCTTCTCTACCATATGGGTGCGAATGCGTAAAGCAAAACTGAAAGGTAGAAAACTATTGGCAAAATACGTTAAACTCATACCAAACCTCAAAACAATATTGCAATAAGATATTGGATACACATACTTCAAGAAAATAATAAATTCCCCAGACTATTTGCAGCATCTGAAGAAATTTTTTTTTACAATGATATGACAGCTGGGTCTACCAACATTCTTTGCAACATTCACTAGTACGGAACAAAACTGGGAGCCATTAAAAAAAACACTAAAAGAATTGTACATTTCACACCTAACCAAATAAAAAAAAAACAACAACAAGAAATTGAGGATGTTGAAATCTCATCTTTGATAAGAAAAAACCCTATCACCTGTACTCAGTACTACAAACATAGAGCTAATTGCATGAAAAAAATAATTTGCACATATGATTTATTCTTTGGAAAGGTCATCGATTATTTCTCTGTTACAGAGTTTTAGAATTGAGGCAATGAACATGACCACTCTATTATATGGGTTAAAGATGCACTAATATATGGAAAGGATGATAACACTACCATTGAATATTTTGTTGACAAATATTTGACTTGCAATACTGCATCTTTTGATAACAAAACAGTAAATTCTCACAGGCATCATCATACTAAACAATGTAGAAAAATGAAAAAGGGTAGATGTCGCTGTGGTTTTCCACAACCGCCTATGAGAACAACCAAAATAATAGAACCATATGACAACATAGACCAAAACATTACACATATTGCTGAAAAATTAAATCCAATTTAGAATGTTGTGACTACAAATGTTATGTATCATTTGACGATTTCTTAGCGAATATGGGCATAACTGAAAATGAATACATTTTAGCCATTAGGTCTACATTATATAGGTCAAGAATATTCTTGAGAAGAAAACCGGCTCACATATGGAACAATACATTTTCAAGACATGTGCCATATCTTCGGAAGACAAACACAAATGTACAATTTGTTCTTAATGCATATGCAGAAGAAATGTATATCTGCTCGTGCATGACAAAAACTAACAACTCAATAACAAATGCCTTCAGAAAAATATGCACTAACTACAAAGTTCATAATATTAAATCAATAAACATGATAACAAAGCTTGGCAATGCCTTGTTAAATCTGCAACAAATGTCTACCCAACAAGCTGTACACATTGTGCTCTCATTGCCTCTTAGCTCTAGTTCAAGAAAATGTACATTCATAGACACCTATGGTACGAATGATCACACATTTATATTAAATAAATTAAATCAACTAAACAATGAACCAGATGAATCAACAAATATTTCTTGCAAAACTTTAATTGATCATTATATTGCATGACCTACAACCTTAATACATATTTGTTTTGCAAACTTTTTTGCACAATACAAACTAGTAAAAGGTAAGGCAATTCAAAGAAAAAGACCACAAATTATCAGATTTATAAGGTATAACAAACACCTCGATGCTAATAATTACTACAAAGAGCAACTTTTTCTATATGTTACATTCACTAAAGGCTAAAATAATTTAAAAGAAGGGTTTTTAACATGGCAAGATTCTTTTAATCACAACAAGAAAGTAATTCAATTTAACCTAGAAAAATATACATACAATGTAAATGAACTATGGGGTGATGTGGACAATGCAATTAATGATGGAAATGTTGAGTCTGACATCTGTGAAAATGCACATAAGGCACACAAATTCCACAAAGAACACAATGATAAATACAATTTGGATTCATATTTAAATACAATGCAACACAATATCTATAAGAACCAAAAAAAAAGTTATTTTAAATAGGTAAACATCCACACTTGTTAGACAATGTAGATTATTACAATATTTGAAGGATGTTAAACAAAGAACAATAAGCAATTGTAAAGGACATACTAATGTTAAAAAAATAGAACAAGCTCAAACCACTTCATCTGTTCTTAACAGGTGGTGCTAGAATAGGAAAAAACATTCACAACAAAAGCTATTTATGAAGGCCTACTCTGCATTTACAACAATGCAATTAATAGTGACCCCGACAAAAGAAAGGGAAAGGTACTTGCATATACAGGAAAAGAAGCATACAATATAGAAGGAACAAATTTGCACTCTGCACTCCTTATACCGTTCAAAAAATCCATTTCCACTCCATCAAACATTTTGGTGGTCTAGACATTATTTTCTGTGGTGACTTCTACCAAGCTGAACCTATACATGATTGTCCAGTGTTTCAAAATCCAAAAAGAAGATACTGAACTGCTAACATAAAATTTTTGGCAAGAATAAGTCAAATGTTATAGCTTACAAACAACAATGAGACAAAACAATGAAATCTTTATTTCCATTCTTAATAGGATACTTACAACTTCCCAAATAGACAATGACATAACATACTTGAACACGAAATGCCTACGACCTCCACCTATAGACCCATCATTCCCATTTCTTTTTAACAAGAGAAAAGATGTAAGTGCACACAATGAAAGGATATTGTATGCTCTCCCTGGACAACTAATCAAAATCAATGCAATTGATGAACATGACAACTCAACCAGTATATAACATCTAAACAAATAAAATGCATGTCTACCAGATAAAATAATGCTTAAAATTAACATACTAGTTGAGATCTATGGAACAAACTATGATTTTAAAGATGTTTTGGTCAATGGATCAGACGATAGATTCAAAGCACACACCGTAAATGGAGACATAGACATTTTATGGATTCACTTCAACGATAAAAATATTGGAAAATCCCAAGCCGCAAAAATTGCAAATTTGAACCAAATGTACATTAACAATGGATGGGTGCTGATTTTCGAAGTTGCAAGACCAATTAAAAGGGTCCCCATGAAAAAAAAATCATGACTATCAGGAAGTGGTTTCCAATACAATTGGCATGTGCTCAAACAATACATAGATCACAAGGCCTAACAATGCATGGTGTTGCATTTGACCTATCAGGCGTCTTTCAACATGGGTTAACATACATAGTTGTTTCTCGAACACCAAACATTGAATCATTGTTCTTTTTGAGTCCTCTAACAACTAAATTTTTTGGAGTCAAACCAGCAATCATTGCAGAGATGACACACCTTCAAACAAATGTTGCTTGGACTTTGCAAAATGAAATTGATCAGAAAACCCAAAAAACATGTATTACCATATCCAAATTAAACACTCATCATTTCCAATCCCACAAACAAGACATATTGCATGATGAAGACTTAATGTCATAAAATATTATTTGCCTCCAAGAGACTCACTTGGAAACATTAATGACAAGCAATGCATTGCAAAATTATAACTATTTTGCAACAAATTACATCCATGGTATAATGACTTGAACTAAAAAACACATTCAAGTATCGCATCAAAGATCCCTAATGCATGAAAATGTCGAAGCAATTTTATTTTCTTTGATTTTTACCCACAAAACACTCTACATTTGTAATATCTATGTGAGCCCAATTTCTATGATTACAAATATAATACGCACTGTTGTTGAGGCAATGTCATTTCTGTCCCCTGAAACTCTTGTTTACATTTTAGGTGATTTCAATGTTGATACGTTGCAACCCTCGAACAAAACAAAAATGCTTAAAGACACTGCAAAATCACAACTTGCACTTGTTACTAGAAAAACCAAACGCTTTGTCAAAAGTTGTTGTTGATCATTTTTGGACAAATAATCATGCACACACAAGTATGGTTTAAAAATCAAAGTCATACTAGACTAATCACGACATAATTCTAACACATATCAATGTCATTCTATAGTAATTATATGAATTTTTGAAAAGGTGATTATGTAGATTATAATGATTAAAATATTCTAGTGTTCTCAAATAGTGTAATTATGCACTTGTGCAATATATTGTTAGATCAAAATTCATTTCTAAAATAATATGTAAAAAGAGAGTAAAAGATTTGTTTCTTTGTAGGTGTCTTTTTATAATGGATCATAGTCAAAACACATCATCTGAATTAGTGTCTGCCAAAGCACTGGCTTGGACTCACAAAAGGTAACACATTTACACAAAGTAGTAAAACTTCTTCCATCAAAGTAGTTGTAGTTTATGACACTCAAACGTTTTCTACTAAATTAAGAAAAAGAATTGTTGCATTTAACCTTTTTCCCTTGAAAGAAAAAAGTTATGAATAATTATAAAACAACATGAAATACATTACAATAAGCTAAATACACATGCATATGTTCTTTGTTGCAAATTTTTCGACAACATTCAAACCAGTGAACTAGCCCGTACTACTTCAATGCTTCTATGCAAACAGGATTAAAAAAGACACTGTAAGGAATATCACAAGATGATACAAATATTAAAACACATGAAATATTTGACATGTACATGACATAAAATTTTGATTTGTTACATGTTGCATACATTTACAAAGTATTCAATTAAAAGATACATCATCTTATAAATTGAGCACAGAAATCAGACAAAACAAACAAACGTATGTTTCAGTACTACTTTCTATTTTTGTTCCTTTCAAACTTATAATATTTAAACCATCATATGTACAAAATTACTATAACATTTTTTTAAAAAAACCACTTTAATACTTAAAAATTCAAATCAGAGACGGTTTACATTACTATGTTAGGATTAAGTAATACTGAGAGGGGGGTGAATCCGTATTACAACACTTAAAATAAACTTTAAACCAATTCCACATAAACCATAAGATTTATGAAATGAAAATAACATAAACAAATAACACACAACTCATAACACCATTATTTGTTTTCGAGGAAACCCTGGCCAAGGGAAAACCCTAGCAAAAATGGTACCCACAAGCATGCACTAAAGTATAATGTCCTTGTTGGGAGACCTGGCCCTATTAGGAGCTGAATATTACACAGTACATTTTCCTTGTTAAAGGAATAACAACCCTGTTAAAGGTATACAACACCTTGTTAAGGGCCAACTGAGCTTACAACTGTTACAACAAAACTTTCTATTACAAATTTTTCTCAGTAATGAACAAAACAAGAATCTTCAATGCTTAGATAGTTTCAGTCATAGCTCTTCAATGATTTCTGTCAATATTTTGTCATTCACATATATATCTCTTATCATAATCCCATCCACATCATACTCTTCACTCTACCAAAGCACTGGCTCAGACTCACAAAAGGTAACACATTTACACAAATTAGTAAAACTTCTTCCATCAAAGTAGTTGTAGTTTATGACACTTGAACGTTTTCTACTAAATTAAGAAAAAAATTTGTTGCATTTAACCTTTTTCCCTTGAAAGAAAAAAGTTATGAATAATTCTAAAACAACATGAAATACATTACAATAAGATAAATACACATGCATATGTTCTTTTTTGCAAGTTTGCCGACAACATTCGAGCTAGTGAACCAGACTGTACTACTTCAATGCTTCTACGCGAACAGGATTAAAAAAACATTGTAAGGAATATCACAAGATGATACAAATATTAAAACACATGAAATATTTGACATGTACATGACATAAAAATTTGATTTGTTACATGTCGCAGACATTTACAAAGTATTCAATTAAAAGAGACATCATCTTACAAATTGAGCATAAAAACCAGACAAAACAAACAAAGGTATGTTTCAGTACTACTTTCTATTTTTGTTCCTTTCAAACTTATAATATTTAAACCATCATATGTACATAATTACCATAACATTTTTTTAACAAAACCACTTTAATACTTAAAAATTCAAATCAGAGATGGTTTGCATTACTATGTTAGGATTAAGTAATACTGAGAGGAAGGTGAATCAGTATTACAACACTTAAAATAAACTTTAAACCAATTCCACATAAACCATAAGATTTTTGAAATGAAAAAAACATAAACAAATAACACACAACTCATAACACCATTATTTGTTGTCGAGGAAACCCTGGCCAAGGGAAAACCCCAGTGAGGATGGTACCCACAAGCATGCACTAAAGTATAATGTCCCTGTTAGGAGACCTAGCCCTGTTAGGAGCTGAATATTACATAGTACATTTCCTTGTTAAAGGAATAACAACCCTATTAAAGGTATACAACACCCTGTTAAGGGCCAACTGAGCTTACATCTCTCACAACAAAACTTTCTGTTACAAAGTTTTCTTAGTAATGAACAAAAAAAGAATCTTCAACGCTTAGATAGTTCTAGCCATAGCTCTTCAATGATATATGTCAATATTTT
>MU227858.1:667336-700183 GCA_018584345.1 Thuja plicata
ATATATATATATATATATATATCTTTCTTATTACCAAGTCGAATCACTTCATTAATATTATATAGTCGGATCTCAATACAAAATATAATTAATAATGTAAAGAGAAATACAAAGTCAAGGCTCTTACATAACCAAAATATAGATTATCCAATGTCACAATCCAAGTTAGCATGCTAGGAGTCCACGACATACTCCTCAAATCATCTCTACTGTTCAACTGCTCTGTTTCATTGTGTTGTTATTATCGTGTGTCTTCAACTCTCTCTAGTTCTCTGTAATCATCACCAAAACCAAATTGATCTTATATGAAGGTCATACATAGCCCATAGTATCTTCCTCTAATCTTGCAAGTCATAACTCATCGATCTTGATCTTCGATACCCAAAACAACTCTGTATTTCTGCTTCTATACTTAGTCGATTCCAGAACTGAATTACCAAAAACTTAACTTCAATCCAATCGATAAATATACCAGATGTGTTTCTAGAAATGACAACCAAAAATTGATTCATAACATACCAAAAAGATCACTTTCCAACAATCTCTCCCTTTGGCATTGATGGCAACACTTAACAAAAAAAATGACTAAGTGTTCCAACACAAAAACAAAAACCGTCTCTTCTCTTTTCTTTTTCTCCTTTACTCATTTTTCTTCTCTCTTCTCCCCCTTTGACAAAAATGAAAAAGGTGTATAAAAATAATATAATTAGTGCTTTCTCACCATTTTCATACTATCTTGAAAGGAATCTTCCAAGATCTTCACTTCTTATTTACATGATTCTACCAATAGCTGACTAATATGAATTAGTCCATTCAATGCATATGATAAAGTCTCTGTTGCTTTCAAATATGTGGGCATAGAGTTTGTTAATGATTTTGCAGTCTTCTCCATGTTAGATAAGTGAATTTCAAGAATTGATAGCTTAGGAGTGATTAGACTCTTCAGCAAACCAAACCTTGTCATGACTCTCCCTTTCTCTATATCCAATGCATTCAGTTTGTCCAAAATCCTTGTTACTTCTCTGTCCATTTCTATCAAAGATTGTGAGGAGGTCTCACAACTTTCCATCATACTGTTCAAAGTTTCCATGTCCTTCGCAATAATTTATTCAATGTTATGAACATGTCTGATAGGTTTTATGTAATAGCTGAATAACATCCTGCCATGTGCAACACAAATTTTAGCTTTTACTATAACAGATCTTAGAATGCCCAAGTCCCATGAAATAGAGTAGAAAACTTCCATCAGCTTCTTCTCCAAGTAGCTCTTCTCTGCCTCAATCTTCACTAGGGTCTCATAGTGACTATCAAAATCATCAAGTGCCAATTTCAAGTTTTTTACATCATCTTTGCTTTGGAAAACAATAGGTACTGGAAGCAATTTGTTTACAGTATCGATTGCTCTAGACATTACCTTAGTCTTCTTGTCACTTTTCTACTCAGATCTATCTTTTTCTTTAGTGAGTGTGGTGAAGGCTAAACTCACCAATTCATCCTCATCCATGTGATCAACATCAACATCAATAGATCTCTCTTTACTTGCCAACAATAAGATAGAAGATGTGTCAATTTCAATTTTGACATCACCTTTTACTTCTTCTTCTTTCTGCTCTATTTCTTTATGTTCTTCCTCTCTCTGTTCTTCATCTTCAGCCACTATATTATCAATATTTCCTTCAAATGGATCCTTCTCATCAGGTGAATTTTTAAGAGTCACAGGCACACCAGAAACATAGAAATTTGGTTGCATGTCATCTTCTCTCTTCTCAACATTTGACTCAGCCATTTTAGAACTCTCTCCAATTCCTAAGGGTGTAGGCATTTTAGGTTTAGGAGGTGGAGTCTTCTCATGAATGTTATTCATTAGTATCTGATCCAATGCTCTCTGAGTCTCTTCTGTAACTTATTCATAATTTCTTGCCATAATCTTCACTAATCTTGCCTTGGTCCTCAACAAAGGTTTCAGTTCACCAAATATTCTATCTCTCTTGCATAGAAACTAAAAGTAACATATTGTTAATTGCTTGATTCCTAATAGTCTCATCTTCAATATGAGCTAGCTATTTTTTTATTTCAAGTCTACCATAAAAATCTTCAGGTAAAATTCCCTCTATCTCTAGTAGATTTTTCTTGAAAACAAGTGATTTACTACAATATCTTCAATCTTAAGCTTATCAGATTCCTCATAACTTTCATAGTACTTGTTTATTGAAACTAGCTTCCCTTTCTCAATAGATCTCTTCTCAATCATCTTCAAGTCTAGTTTCTATACTTGTATGTCACTTTAAGACTTTTCGGTCTCCGAAACCCCGAAAGGTCTGAAAGTGCAAAAACTTGCACTTAACTATTTTTTCAGCTCTCTTTACTTACCTCAAGCAACCGCTTCCTAAGAACAAATTGGACAAGATAGACCTCCGAAGAGGTTATATGAAAGATGACATCTAGGCAGCTATAACATTGATAAGCCAGGTGTATGGGTTGCCACAATCCACTCAACTAGAGCACTGGATGATCTTGCTGATAGAGAGAATCAGGGAATGGAAGGAAAGATTCGACTGGGGCACTATTATTAGTGACAACTTGGGCAAGCAATTGATAGCAGTGAGGCACAAACCCAAGTTCTACATGAGCACTTATGTGGTGTATCTACTAGCTGCACGGGCAGATTATCCGGGCCTCACCAAGAGGGGAAGTCTAAATGACCCAAATGCATGGCCCCACCTTGTATACCCACAGCTGGTAAAAGGAGAAAACATGCCCAAGGATTCCCCGAATTACAGGATAGTCAGCGATGCGTTCATATTCGAGGTCATCCGATCTATTGAAGGTGACTTTGCCAAAAGGATGTTAGAAGAAGATGCTGCTAAGGTAAGGGCCATTAGGGCCTATTTTACACAATTCAGGACATTCACATACATCAAGATAGTCGGGTCAACTATACAACCAAAAAATCTTCCCAGGTACCCATCCGACTGGATAATCACCTTGGAGATGGTCAGGCAGCTCGCAAATGCATATGAGCAGATAAAGCATAAGAAGAAGCACTGTTGGGACTTTCCCATCTCTTTGGGACCCTATACACTACAGGATATGAAGGTTTGCAAATCCCTTGCTTTTGAATGGGATGACTATCCCTTACAGCTTTACAAGATAGTACGATCCAGCTTTGATCCTATAGGTACTTATAGCCATATCATCGGAAAATTCTACGTACATGAGCCACATCTGGAAGATCATTGGATAAACTGTATAGATGATCATGAGGTCAGGATCTGAGATAACTGTAGAATGAACCTAGCTCTGGAAAAAGAGGTGTTGAAGGTCCCTATTTCCTCGGAGGTATGGGAATGTGATTCAGAGGAGGTCTTAGAAGACATTTACAAAAAAGATAAGGTGTATGACCGGCCAATCATGAATGCCAAGGTGGACAAGGATGAAAATGATGAAATAGACTTTAGGGCAAGGCACATGATAAAGACCACTATATCTTATATCAAGAATCCACACCGGATGAGTCTGATCACGGTGAAAACATTAATGGAGCCCTCCAGGAAAGTAGAGAAACAAAGAGGAGAGAAGTCAACAGCTCCTAAATATAAGAAGGCTCCCCCTCAGAAGCCAAGAATGGTGTATGGTCATGAACGACCAGTTGAATATGGGTCCAATCCTAGGCCTAAGAAAACTAGAATGACGGGCTAGATTGACCCACCAGCAAGACTGTCACAACCCCAATCAGGAGAAGGCCCATCTAATTCTGGCCAATCTTTCCCCACCGAGGAGAAGAAAACATATAAGAGGAAGAGGAGTTCCAAATATCCATGGTTAGAAACTGTATAAGAAGAGCCTGTGGAGGAGGATGCAAATGAGCCCCTAGTCTGGAAGATGAGGTTGCAAAAGAGGAGAGAAAAAGAGACCACCAAGAAACATAAAGAGGATGCCAAAGAAGAGGATAATCCTTTGGATGCCTTAGGGTCAGATGAGTTTATGATTTTTGACTTTGAAGGACTTGAAGGCTTTTCTGATCATGGCCAAGATACATACACCGGAAGACCACCGCTCATACAACCTAAGGTAGCCCTTACTCCTCCACTGGTCTAGTTCACCAATCCTCCGATGAATGTTCCTGCTCCACTAGTAAGCTCCGATTCTGCTCGAGGGCCTAAAACCAAAGACAGTGGGGTAACTCAAAGTTTAGTAACAGACAATGTAGCTGGAGGAAGTTATGTTTCCACTCCACCCCCTCATATACCTACCCCACCAACTTCTCTACCACTTCCAATTCCTACTCCACCACCATTAATTACAACCCCAACACCCACTCCTACGCCAAATCCGCCCTACTCTACTACTATTCTTCCATCTCCCACTCTAGCCATATCAACACCTACCCCACCAACATTAATCCCTTCGACATGCTCCACCTAGGCAACTAAAGGAGTAGTAACTATTAAAGACACATCACTTTTCAAGTCCACACTGGAGGCCATAACCGGTCTAAGGTCAGAGGTATCAACTGACACTTCGGAGGAAGAGGCACTAGAAAAAGAAGGAGGAAACGTGGTGACTGAACCAGTAGAGGCAGAAGGGGAGAAGGAAGAAGGAGAAATGTATGTGGATGTTGAAGGTGAAGGAATGAAGGAAGGAGGGAATAAACAAGGAAAATGGCAAGAAAAGGAATCAGAAAAAGAAACAGAGCCAGAAATACAAAGCCTCACTTTGATCCTCCAGGTTGCACCATATGAACCTATAACTACATCTGGTAAACCTAATTGGTTTACCAAGGAGATACAACCTAGAAGAAGAACCTACACCAATGAATTGGATGGAGAGGACACAAGTATGACATCTGTGAGAAAAGCTTTCCACCAGGAAAAAATCAATGCACCTACAAAGATCATGTCATATGTAACTCAAGACACTGGGGGTCATTAGAAAGACTAGATAGCTATCCCTCCCCCAAGCACTTCTCAGACGACAAATTCATTAGAAGGTTATACATTCAAGGAGGTAGATTTGGGCGAACCTACAAGACAAGGGAGCAAGACACTAGCAACTTTAGGGCTGAAGCATGCTCTAGGGTTCATGAATAAAGATGAAGAAACCATCAAGGCTTTAGCAAACCAAAATGAGGCATTAAAAGGGTTCATCCAAAATATGGTGGGACCTATTGACCCAAATTGCTCAGAGGCTTCACTACAAGCCATGCTTGATAAAAGGGCTACACCAGAATTGCCAGCAGGTTTGACTCCCTATTTCATCCAGGCAAGCACTGATTGGATAAATGACTTCGAAAAATTTGGGGAGAAGGAAATTCATTCAATATTTAGGCCATACAGGACCATATTTTTTGAGGTTAATTCACTTATTGACTTGGTGGAAGATGACGGGGGTGTAGATGTAGAGGTACTTAAGTGGCAAGCAACTCTCCAAGATTTGGAGATAATTTGAAAGCCACGCTTCCAAATTTTGGTAAAAGTTTATGAGGGTGAAGAATTGGATAAATTTGAGACTTGGGTCAAACAAATGACCAAAATAATTAAGGCCTACAAGAAGCACCAGGCCCTTATAGATAAAAAATGGGAGGAGGTAATAAAATGGATCAAAGATATAGATACCTTCTTCATGGGGGTTGGCCTCAACGTCTACCGAGATGAAAGCCAATAGGCTCTACGTCCTTCCAAGGAGGTGGTCCAACAGTTCAAGGACGTTCTGGCTAGAGTTAGTACCAAGGAGGCCCTACAGTAACTATTTTACATGAAAGAATAAATACAAAGAATGTTGCAGCACGAAGAAGAGATCACGTTCTTCGCTTCTAAATTGACTATCTTCAGAAAGAAGAAAGAATGAAGGGTCACTAAGATAAAAAGAAAAGAGATCAATTTTGAAGAAGTCCAGGAGATAGTGAAGAGGCTCCAAGAAGCTCACCCAGAGGTCTTCACTGGATAAGGCTCAAAGGTTCAATTACCGGGCAGATGGGGCAATATTTTCAACACTTGGCCAAAATTCTGCCAAGGAAGAGTTTTCGGCATTTCAGCCTCCGATTTTTTGGCCATTTGGCCCTGTAAGCAAGGGGTATTTTTTGCCCTTTTGGCCTTCAAATATTTTGGCCTTTTGGCCTCTTCAATGTTTTTTGGCCTTTCAGCTCGTGACAAGTCCGAAGTGTTGAGACATCTGAATTTTGAGTTTGAGAAGCACTTGAGAAATTTCAAAGGCATTAAAGTTTCAGGGTAGAGGTCGGGGTCCAAAAAATTGGGGGTTTCTAGCGAGGTCACTTTTTTGAACACCAATTAGACTCCAGATCAGATTAATGGACAACTTGAGTTCATTTTGAGAAGACCCAAGGTTTCCTATCAGTTCCCACCACCAGAGACAGTTCCAGATGAAGAATCCAAGAAGAACCACCAGAATCAAGAAGAAGAATCCCAATTCACAGGAGGAACTCACCTTCTGTCTCTCTCTTCTTTGGCAAATTTTTCCCTCTTTGCATGAGAAAATGGATTGTAAATGGGTTTAAGAATCCATGCAAGTTACATAGTACTAGTTAGTAGTAGTTTACCATTGTAATCAAAGTTGTAGATCAAAACTCTATAGATCAAAATCAGAGTTTTAGATCAAAACTCTATATATTGTAATCAAAAAGCAATGTAAAGGGCCGACTTTTTAATACAATAAAGATCTACATTGGGTGCTTCATTCGTGGTGTGTGAATTACTACTATATATGCAAATTTATTGAATGTATGCTTGCATTATTCTTTATTTTCAAACAGCCCTTTGTGTTATTGTGTTTCAAATTCGTGCTACTTTTAGTTGGTGTTTGCTTTTGTATATCTACCTTGCTATGAAAAATGCATGGAGGATATCATCTTTGGGCTTAACCATAAATCCATCTTATGGGTGCGCACATTTTGGTGGCTTCACGATTTGATAGATTTTGAATATCTTGCACGAGTGAATACATCTTCTCTCCAAGCTCTTGTATCTATGGAGTAGTGAATTATGACTGGGTCTGATTTATCCTTCATGGGTTGTTCCAAATCTCTCCAGTATTCAATTTGCAAGGAAGGGTTTACAGCGGTTTATGTCCTTAGGATTTACTTTTCTTTACGATTTGCTATATTTCTTGTTACCCTCATCTCTTTAATTTTGTTTTGAAATTCTGAAAATTGCTGTCTCAAAAAATAAAACACAAAATTGCATTTAATTTACCATACTCATACTTGTTAAAATGGAAGATACCAAAAAGAGAACTAACAATATTTTGCAGTTTGCTGTCTTGAATGTACCAACAAAGGCCTCCTCGTGAATAATCACATTTATCTTCAACTGAGTAACCAAGCAGGTTGTGACCCAACCCCGAAGAACCTTGGGAATAACTCTGCTATTCTTTCAAGAGAGGAAATTGAATCTCGAGATCCTCGCAAGTCAGCTTGTGTTAAAACAATGCTCAATAGAAGTGGCGCTAGAAGGAGGGCCTCAAGACTCAAAAACTGGATAATATTGGATCCTTCTCTCTAGAGAGATTCGAGCGTGTCCTTAGATCATCTCTGAAAAGAGGCGAGTTCCTCAAACTCACTCACCACCGAAGGGCTCACAGCGACAAGGGAAAAGAAAGAGGTGAATCTTCTCATCACCTTGCCGCACCTCAGGATCCTCTTGGACAGAAATCACACATCGCTGCCCCAACTACTACAGCAGCCATCAATCAAAATCAGAACTTTCCAAATCAAAATTTGCAACAACCTCGTCCAATGGCCTTTTTCGCTAACGCAACAAGCTCACCGTTGAACTTTGTTGGGCAGCTCCATGAGTTACCCAAAAATCTGGAGAATTTTTGTACATGATTCATCTATGGTGAATCTAGGATAGCGGAAGAACACATCCATGCCTTCAAGGAAATTTGCAACCGTAAAGAGATTACTCACCAAGACATCGTCTGTCGTCTATTCCCATACACTTTGGGAGAGTTTGCATACAACTGGTACCTAAATTGGCCACGAGGGTCTATCTCAGTATGGAATGACTTCAAAACCAAATTCCTCAATCAATTCAAATTGTATGTTGATCCTGCGGTGATGCATCACCAGTTCATAACTACAAGGAAAGATCCTAAGGAGCCCATTGCTATGTTCAATCATCGTTTTCACAAAATGCATCAAAAGTTGGAAGCTCCTTACACTATACCAGATGAGGCTGTCATACAAGTTTACTCGAAGGCTTTAGATCCATTTACCTCGATCTTTCTAAGAAGGCTTCCCCCTGCAGATAGAGATACAATTGAAAAGGTGTATAATGAAGCCATCATTTTCACTCAGTAAATGGATCCACAAGAAGGATGCTATGTGGCTGCGCCCATCATGAGTAATCTTGTTGTCCCACACCCATTTGCAGCAAATAATCAAGCGTTGGCCAGCCACCTACCTATGCTAAATCCTATACCAGCACAACCATGTACAACCATGCCTCCACCCATTACTTATCCAGGCTATGAAACTCACAAGACAACATTCGTAGAATAGAGGGTTGTACCCAAAAATGAGCCTGACGCTCTCATGGCTTATGAGTTGGATGTCATAAAAAAGACCTTATCACAACTCACTAGCAAAGTTACCAGAATGAAGCTAAACCCATACCAAAATCAAGGTGGATACCAACGAGCGTCTACTGGTCCAAATACATACCCTCATAATCCAAATAGGGGTTTTAATGCATACACCAACAACAACACTCAGGAGAAACCATTTGGGCAACAAAGACAAAATTGGCCATGGAACACTAGGCCAAATAATGGCAACATCCTAGTAGATGATGCCAATATTTACGAGGCTTCAGAGGCCAATTTTTTCGGGGCTCCAATAAAATGTCAAGACAATAATGGATATGCGAACAACTCCCAAGAGCACTACACTCAGAATCTAGAGGGGGGCCCGATGCAATTCAACACGATGGTGTTTGATTCCTATGAGTCTAGACAGGAAGGAGGTTCAGAAGCTTATACAGGAGAAAATGAATTTGTGTTCCATTTTCAGAGGGAAAATGAGCCTGAATATTCTGAGGTGCATGCCTTCCAAAATGATCAAAAAAATTCATATAACCTTTAAAGTAGGAAGGAACCCCTCACCGACGGCATACCTCCAGTGAACCAACCAACTCCACCAGATCCTTGGGCGAGTAACAATCCCATACCTCCAAAGGGCCCAAATGACCCCATACCTCCTATGACAAGTACATATGCTGGCTACCGAGGAACGACCTAGTCAAATGACAAGTACAGTGTAGTAGATGAACTCAAGAAAACTAAGGTGAACATCTCTATGTTTGAACTATTGCAGGGCTGCCCATCTCAAAAGGAAGCCCTTTTAAGATCCTTGGATCATTCAAAACCTGGCCCATCGACCAATAGCACCAGGGCACCTACATCCAGTGTCAATACTTCTGAGGCATCCCCCGCAGTATTCACAGATAGGGCAAAGGTCCCACCATTCCTACTCAGCCTGCAGATGTTTGGAAAGAACCTACATAATTGACTAATTTATTTAGGAGCCTCATGCAATGTTATGCCCCTATCAATCTTCTAGAACTTGGGAATGGTGCCCCAAATAAAAAACTGGGTGGTCATATAGTTGGACAAAATCGGGGTCAAAGTAATTGGTGTACTCAAAGATGTGCACATTCAACTAGTCACAGATCCCAGGATACAAGAGCGCATTGATGTGCACGTAGTAGACATACCTAAGACCTATGGGATGTTGCTAAGTTGAGAATGGACTAAATGCTTAGGAGGATTTCTATCCACAGATTTCACCCAGCTCTGGTTACCTTGGAGAGGTTTAGATAACCAGATCAAGATAGATGCAGAGTCGTAGCTGAAGAGGATGATGACTAAATATAATGCCCCTAATGAAGTCCTGTTCACTCAAACCAATTTGGGCACTTATCAATTAGATGACATTTTCATGTTTCAAATCCAGGAAGGTGAAGAGTCAGATCACAGTCCTGTCCAAGGCCTCCTAGAACTGAAGAAAGATGATGAAATCTTCCAGAGTTTCATTAATAACACAATAGCTAACCTTTGGCATCTAGGCCAAGATACAGATCCCAACATCTTATTGCTACCCGAATACTGTCGATTACATCAGGCTAGTCATTTTGAATTTACATGCCCCAGTTCTCGAGAAGCATTGTCACAAGTATTGGCTCAAATTGCCCGACCAAGTAAGCTACCGGAAGCACTAATGATAAAAGAAGATGTACTTGGGATAGAAGGAAGGAACAACATCACACTAGGTATGGATAGCCTAGTCCTTGCAAACAATTTGCCTCAAGGTCAAGGCAGTGGGTCAGATCTTGAGGATAAAAGCCCTGCCCTGAACATGGTTAGTGACTGGAGTACCTCAGATGATGGAGTGTGTCCCCCTTACAAGGGGATACTGGAAGATAAAGGCGGTGAAGACAATGGATCCCCCAAACCTAGGCATACTCAAAATATAGGAGAATCAACTTCTTCTGACAGCGATGGAGAAAGAAGCCAAAAACCAAGAATCGAGGGTTTCTCTAAGAAAATCTCGACCAAACCCAGCCCTACTAAACCACCTCAGATATGGAAACTGTGCTTTGATAGTTCTAAGTGCAAACAAAGAGTAGGTGCGGGAATCAAATTGATAAATTCGAGGGGTAAGTCTTTCTATGCTACTTATAGGTTACAGTTTCTTTGCACTAACAATGTTGCAAATATGAAGCATTGGTTCGTGGACTTCTCCTAGCTCATGAGGAGGGAGTCAAAATCCTGATGGTGGAAGGAGACTCACAATTAGTTGTCAAGAAGATCCATAGTTAGTATACTTGCAACGATAAGAGGCTCTCAGCATACTGAAATAGGGCATGGGATCTGATCAACGACTTTGACACTTTCAACATCAAAACCATCCCAAGAAGAAAGAATATTGTTGCTGGTGCATTGGTTGTTTCAGCCAGCTCATTACATCCAATGGAGAAATCCAAACTAAATAAATTCTCGGTTGAACTTTTCACAGCCCCGGCCATTCAGGATAACATCACCAACTTCCAAGTCTTCGAAGATGACCAGCATATCTTAGATTTTATCATGTGTGCCGATGTATTCGAGAAGCAGATCATAGACGAAGGGGATAATGGCGAGGAAACTGCTAAACCTGAAGAGCCTGACAATCACGGTATCATAAGCCTAAAGACTAATGCCATATCTAAGGGAATGGTAGAACTAGAAAGTATCTTTGACAATGATAAGACTGCTGTGAGAAGACGCCCTGACGTAACACCTGATGGTAAGGAATGTGACACCTACAACCTAGGCACGAAAGAAGAACCGAGAGAAGTCCACACTGAAAAGGTGGGAACCAAGGAAGAAAAGGAAAAAATGGTCCAGCTTCTCACTGGATATCGAGATGTCATAGCATGGAGTTACGAAGAGTTAAAGACATATGACACCTCAGTCATAGTGCACAACATCCCTTTGAAGCTCGATTCTAAGCCTTTCAGACAATGACAGAGACCTGTGAATCCCACTATGGAGCCCCTAATCCAAAAGGAATTCCAAAAGCTGCTTGATGCCAGGATCATCTTCCCAATTCAACATTCTACATGGGTCACAAACCTAGTACCGGTGAGGAAGAAGACTGGAGAAATTAGGTTATGCGTAGACTTTCGAAACCTCAACAAGTCCTCTCAAAAGGATAATTATCCATTCCCATGTCTAGACGAAGTGTTGCAGAAGGTTAATGGATCCCAAATGATGTCATTCCTGGATGGCTACTCTAGATACAATCAGGTGATGGTTCAAGAAGAGGATAGGCTGAAAACAACCTTTACCAGCAAATGGGGGACTTTCGCCTATCTACGGATGCCTTTCGGGTTGATTAATGCTAGAGCCACCTTCTAAAGAGAAATGGACATAGCTTTCAAAGGATTATTTGGGAGATGCATTATCATTTACATGGATGATCTCACCATCTACTCAAAACTAAGAGCTGACCACATAAGCGACCTCAGAAAATGCCTCCAGAGGTGCAGAGAATTTGGAATCTCCCTCAACCCCAAGAAATGTGTGTTTGGGGTAACTGAAGGAAAACTCTTGGGGCATATCATCTCCAAAAAGGGGATATCCATTGACATCGAAAGAGTGGAGGCAATCCTAAAATTTTCACCACCCCATAGCCATAAAGAACTAAAAATTCATCAGTGGCTTCGTAGAAATAGTAAAACCACTAAACGACATGCTCAAGAAAGACGCCAAATTGAATGGGCTCTCCCAGCCAAGAAGTTTTTTGAAGAGATTAAGAATGCAATTGCCATGACACCATTCCTAGCTAGTCCTGATTACACTATCCCTTTCAAGGTCTACTCTTTTGCGTCAGAACACTCATGCGCAAGCAATCTTACATAGAAGAAGAATAGCGAAGAGGAGAGGCCCATCGCCTTTATGAGTTTCCATTTGAAAGATGCTGAGCTCAGGTACCCAAACCTGGATAAGCAGTCATTTGCTCTTATCAAGGGGGTGAAGAAATTCTGACATTATATTTTGAGGAGTAAAGTCATTGTAATAGTTCCAGACGCAGCGGTCAAATCCCTCCTGATGCAGAATGAGTTGGGAAAATGAAGAGGAAAATGGATGACAATTTTCTAACAGTTTGACCTAGAAATCCAACCGATGAAATTGGTAAGGGGCTAGGGCTTGAAAAAGCTGATCTCTAAGTTTTTAGAAGGTCTGGTCTGCCAAACATACATCGACCAAGGTGTGATCACAGATGTATGGTACCAAGACATAGTGCACTATCTATTGCAGAATCACTGCCCTAAAGAAATGAACAGTTCCCAGAGAAGAGCTTTAAAGATCAAAATCAGCTCCTACATGCTGAAGAATGAACAACTCTACAAATGCAATTACGAAGGTTTGTACTTAAGGTGTTTGGATAGAACGGAGGCAAAGTGAATACTAGTGGACTTTCATGATAAATACGGAATGGGACATGGATCGATGGAAACCAATGCTCACCAAATCCTGAGGGCAGGATATTTTTGGCCTATGATATTTAAAAATACTAGTGAGCAAGTTAGATCCTACCACACTTGCCAAACTAGCGCAACTCGAGAGAGAAATCCAGTGATGCCCTTAAAACCAGTCTATGAGGTACGCCCGTTTGCTCAATGGGGCTTAGATTTTGTAGGAGTGATTAACCCCCCTTCATCTGTAGGACATAAGTTTATCTTGACAGCTACCGACTATTGCACATGTTGGACAGAAACACAAGCATTGAAGAATTGTACCACTAAGGTCATGACCAAATTCGTGGAGGAGCGCATCATAACTAGGTTTGGGATTCCATTCTATCTGGTATGTGACAATGCCCCCTCTTTCTCTTCAGCCTCGCTCACACAATGGGCCTTCGAAAACTAGGTAATCCTCAAATTCTCTTCAAATTATTATCCGCAAGGCAATGGTGTAGCAGAGTCTACAAATAAAAATCTGACTACAGTAATCAAACACCTCCTAGATGACAACCCCAGGGACTGGCACACACAGCTAAAATATGCTTTATGGACTGATCACGTAAGGATCAAGAACACCTTGGGGATGTCTCCGTATCAACTAGTCTATGGCTTGCAATCAGTCTTTCATATGAACCTAAAGATCCCAATTTTGAGATTCATGGACCAATACGTAGGGGAGGAAGATTAGGTACAAGTTAGACTCATGAATCTCCTAAAACTAGAGGAGAAACAAACTTTAGCCTTGGAACATGTATCAAAGCATAAGGCTATATTCAAAAGGTGGTTCAACAAGAGAGCTACCATCAAAACCTTCAGGATCTCTGACATTGTCCTCATGTGGGATAAGGAAAAAGAAAAGCCAGGCAGCCACACCAAGTTCCAAAGACTGTGGACAGGCCCTTACCAAATATCAGAGATCCTAGGGGAGAACACTTTTAGGATCAACACATTGGACAGAGAGTTGACCCCATTTCCAATCAATGGGCAATTCCTCAAACATTACTTCAGATCCTGAGCGGGACTGTCTTGCATCTATTGTACCATAGTCACTTTTGCATTTTTCCCTTTTCCATTGTTGTCCTCGCCGTCAGTCCTTTCTTCCGCTCATGTTTTTTCTTTTCTTTTGTCGAGGCTTGTTTTTTTGCTTTGGGTCAGTGTGTTTTGGATCCAGTCCAAGGTGTTCTACAAGAGGAGAAAAGGTATTTCTTAGACAAATTTCTCCAAGGATACATGCAGCGTAAGAGAACCTTCCCAAGAGACAAAGTAGTGATGATTATCATTGATAGACAAGAAGGAGTTCAAAGTTTGGTCATCCTGATCACAAGACACATTAAGGCACAACACCCGAGGGTGTTGGTTTCTAGGGCATTTGTCAGTTGTAGCCAGCTTGAGTGCATAGTTTTGGGTACCCACCGATCCCAGAACCCAAGTCTGAACTAAATTGCGAAGGTAATAACGAAAGAAAGAAGAGCCAAAAGGGAAGGCAAAAGAAACACTCAAAAGAAAAGTGCCCCAAAGAGGTCACGAGTGAGAATTCTGGGCAACACCACCTAATCATTACTCAGATCAGAAAAATAAAGAAGAAAAGAGGTTATGGACCTGAATGCATGGAACACACTAACATCCAAGGCTTGATACATCTCCAAACAAACAGAAGAAATGAAATGTTTTTTTCCAAAAAATAGAGCTCTCACAAAGAAAGAAAGTTATAGCCTAAGAAAACAGGACAGACTTGGGTGATTATGACAACCTCTATCGGGGATATTGATGCTCGACTGGCAGTAGAGCAAGGTTATACTTGGGACTCGGGGAAAACTTTTTTGGGGCTATGGACGCCTGACTGACAGAAAAGCTCTTTCTGGGAAGCCTTGGTTTTATTTGGCAAAGGTTGGGAATAGCTGGCAAGCACCTTGGTTATCACAACCAAAGGTCAAGAAATGAACACACATGAACACACATAGGGAAACTAATGGAAGAACCTCAGATTGGAGGTCATTGAAGAATCATCGACTCCACCGCCTCTTGGTTCTGTTCGATTACAAAGCTACTTTCTAGAAGAGTGTTGATGATAAAGAAATGCCTTGGTCATTACTCCTTTTGTCGGGGCTATTTTTTGTGGGTCCACAACACACACCCCATTTTTTTTTGGTCCTCTGACCATGGGGACCCCCCTCTTTTGTCCTTTTTTCTTTTTTTCGTGTCCCCCCTCATAGAGATTCAATCGGCCACCGGAGAAGATTACTGAAACCAAAGCAGATAAAGGGAGAACCCTTTTTTGGCCTTTCAGCCCTTTCAACCTTTTAGAGGACTTAGGTCCTCTGAAATGCCGAAATGGACGAAAGGCCAAAGACCTGACCTTTCTGCCCTTTTGGCCTTTCGGAGGACTTAGGTCCCTCAAAATGCCAAAATGGTTGAAAGGCCGAAGACCCGACCTTTCGATGATTTCAGACTCTAAAAACACTGAAAGGTCGAAGGCTTGGTTCTCCTTTAGCATTTTCGGCCTTTCGGGGTCTGAAACCCCAAAATCGCTGACGTCAGCCCACGAGTTATAAAAGAGGTAACCTCTTTTTTTCAATTCACTTTGCATTTTTGTGTGTGTGTGCTCTCACTCGCGTCTTGTCTGCTTCTCCTCACCGATCGCCTCCTCTTCCAAGCCGCCTGGTTGCCCTCCCTTTGCTCGATCGTTCGAGGTAGGCTCTCTTCGCTCTTCCTTGCTTGGTGCTTTCGGGTTTACTTTGGTTTTAGGGTCTTTTTGGTGCCACTAGTGACTGTCCAGCTTAGGGCACTCTGTTTCATCACCTTTTTGGGCCTCTGTGTCTTCGTGCATCGAAAGGGACATCCCTACCTGTCGGCCCTAGGGTTTTCTGGTATCATTAGGTCTAGGTTTAGGGTCTTGTGTTTTTGTTAGTCGCAGCGCTTGCCGCAGGTTTTCAGCCTCTGAAAGGCCAAAAATTAGATCTTCACTTTCACAAAGTGCCATTTCAGATGTTTTGGCCTTTCGGAGATCCGAAAGGTCCAAAAGTCTGAAAGTGAGACCTCCGATCAGTCCATCTGGGTTCCTCACTAGGTTCAGAAGATTCAGAATTCTTGAGCAAGCCCCTACCAGTTTGGTGTCTGAAACTCTGAAATCCCTGATGGACATGGCCCTACCATATACCTGTTCGCACTTTCAGACTTTTTGGTCTCCGAAACCCTGAAAGGTCCGAAAGTGCGAAAACTTGCACTTAACTATTTTTTCAGCTCTCTTTACTTACTTTCATAGTTTAAATTGTTTTTCCTGTTCAAATAAGCTACTGATATTTGTCTTTTCTTGCAGGAATGACTGAACCCAAGATAACATCCCCAATGAAGTATCAACACAAGGGGAAACCCCCTAGCTCAAAGGTGGGGAACAAACACAGTGAGATAGCTGACACCAACATCAGGAATGTAGATTGGAATGAATTCCTGACTCAGTGCTCCTAGCCAACAAACAGATCTGAGGATTGCACTTCATTAGTCCTACTTGGGCTCGTGAATGCAGCCGCACACCTAGTGGCTATTTCGTCTTCAAAATTTATCATGACCCTATCTCATCACTATGATTTAGATAAGAGGGTGGTAGTAAACTCGAAAGATCAAGTGGTACTGGACATTAGGCTGGATGTCATTGAGGATGTTTTCCACCTCCACAAAGGCGTAGACCAATTCTATGAATTTTATATTGAAAAGGGGAACAAATGGTTTGGTAACAGGGAGCAGGCCATACATGAGATGATGAATAAAGAATACCTCAAGCAACCACTTCCTAAGAATAAATTGGACAAGATAGAACTCCGAAGAGGTTATATGAAAGATGACATCTAGGCAGCTATAACATTAATAAGCCGGGTGTATGGGTTGCCACAATCCACTCAACTAGAGCACTGGATGATCTTGTTGATAGACAGGATCAGGGAATGAAAGGCAAGATTCGACAGGGGCACTATTCTTAGTGACAACTTGGATGAGCAATTGACAGCAGTGAGGCACAACCCCAAGTCCTACATGAGCACTTATGTGGTGTATCTACTAGTTGCATGGGTAGATTATCTAGGTCTCACCAAGAGGGGAATTCTAAATGACCCAAATGCATGGCCCCACCTTGTATACCCACAGCTGGTAAAAGGAGAAAACATGCTCGAGGATTCCCCAGATTACAGGATAGTCAACGATGCATTCATATTCATGGTCATCCGATCTATTGAAGGTGACTTTTCCAAAAGGATGTCAGAAGAAGTTGCTGCTAAGGTAAGGGACATTGGGGCCTATTTTATCCAATTCAGGACATTCACATACATCAGGATAACCGGGTCAACCGTACAACCAAAAAAGCTGCCCAAGTACCCATCTAACTAGATAATCACCTTGGAGATGGCCAGGCAGCTTGTGGATGCATACAAGCACATAAAGCAAAAGAAGAAGCACTGTTGGGACTTTCCCATCTCTTTGGGACCCTATACACTACAGGATATGAAGGTTTGCAAATCCCTTGCTTTTGAATGGGATGATTGTCCCTTACAACTTTACAAGACAATATGAGCCCGCTTTGATCCTATAGGTACTTATAGCCATATCATCAGCAAATTCTACATACATGAGCCCCATTTGGAAGATCATTGGATAAACTGTATAGATGATCATGAGGTCAGGATTTGAGATTACTGCAGAATGAACCCAGCTCTGGCAAAACAGGTGTTGAAGGTCCCTATTTCCTTGAAGGTATGGGAATGTGATTCAGAGGAGGTCTTAGAAGACATTTACACAAAAGATAAGTTGTATGACCGGCATATCATGAATACCGAGGTGGATAAGGATGAAAATGATGACATAGACTTCAAGGCAAGGCACGTGATAAAGACCACTATATCTTGGATAAAGAAGCCACACTGGATGAGTCTGATCCTGGTGAAAACATTAATGGAGCCCTCCAGGAAAGTAGAGAAACAAAGAGGAGAGAATTCAATAGCTCCTAAATATAAGAAGGCTCCCCCTTAGAAGCCAAGAACGGTGTATGGTCATGAACGACTGGTTGAATATGGCTCCAATCGTAGGCCTAAGAAAACTAGAATAACGGGCCAGATTGACCCACCAGTAGGACTGTCACAACCCCAATCAGGAGAAGGCCCATCTACTTCTGGCCAATCTTCCCCTGTTGAGGAGAAGAAAACATATAAGAGGAAGAGGAGTTCTGAATCTCCGCGGTTAGAAACTGTACAAGAAGAGCCTGAGGAGGAGGATGCAAATGAGCCCCTGGTCTGGAAGATGAGATTGCAAAAGAGGAGAGAAAAATAGACCACCAGGAAACATAAAGAGGATCCCAAAGAAGAGGATAATCCTTTGGATGCCTTAGGTTCAGATGAGTTTATGCTTTCTGACTTTGAAGGACTTGAAGGCTTTTCGGATCATGGCCAAGATATATAAACCGGGGGACCACTGCTCATAAAACCTCAGGTAGCCCTTACTCCTCCACTAGTCCAGTTCACCAATCCTCCGGTGAATGTTCCTACTCCACTAGTAAGCTCCGATTCTACTCCAGGGCCTAAAACCCAAGACAGTGGGGTAACTCAACATTTAGTAACAGACAATGTAGTTGGAGGGAGTTATGTTTCCACTCCACCCTCTCATATACCTACCCAACCAACTTCTCTACCACTTCCAATTCCTACTCCACCACCATTAATTACAACCCCAACACCCACACCCACTCCTATGCCAAATCGGCCCTACTCTACTACCATTCTCCCATCTCCCACTCCAGCCATATCAACACCTACCCCACCACCATTAATCCCTTCAACATGCACCACCTAGGAAACCGAAGGAGCAGTAAGTATTAAAGACACATCACCTTTCCAGTCCACAAAGGAGGCCATAACCGGTCTGAGGTCAGAGGTATCAACTGACACTTTGGAGGAAGAGGCACTGGACAAAGAAGGAGGAAACGTGGTGACTGAACCAGCAGAGGCAGAAGGGGAGAAGGAAGTAGGAGAAATGGATGTGGATGTTTAAGGGGAAGGAATGAAGGAAGGAGGGAATGAACAAGGAAAAGGGCAAGAAAAGGAATCAGAAAAAGAAATAGAGCCAAAAATACAAAGCCTCACTTCGATCCTCCAGGTTGCACCATATGAACCTATAACTACATCCGGTAAACCTATTTGGTTTACCAAGGAGATACAACCTAGGAGAAGAACCTACACCACTGAATTGGATGGAGAGGACACAAGTATGACATCTGTGAGATAAGAAAACCATCAGGAAGAAATCAATGCACCGACAAAGATCATGTCATATGTAACTCAAGACACTGGGGGTCATTGGAAAGCCCAGATAGCTATCCCTCCCCCAAGCACTTCTCAAACATCAATTTCATCAGAAGGTTATACATTCAAGCAGGTAGATTTGGGTGAACCTACAAGAGAAGGGAGCAAGACACTAGCAGCTTTAGGGCTGAAGCATGCTCTAGGGTTCATGAATAAAGATGAAGAAACCATCAAGGCTTTAGCAGACCAAAATGAGGCATTAAAAGGGTTCATCCAAAAGATGGTGGGACCTGTTGATCCAAATTGTTTAGAGGCTTCACTACAAGCCATGCTTGATAAAAGGGCTACACCAGATTTGCCAGCAGGTTTGACTCCCTCTTTCATCCAGGCAAGCGCTGATTGGATAAATGACTTTGAACAATTCAGGGAGAAGGCAATTCAATCAATATTTAGGCCATACAGGACCATATTGGTTGAGGTTAATTCACTCATTGACCTGGTGGAAGACGACGGGGGTGTGGATGCAGAGGTAGTTAAGTGGCAAGCAGCTCTCCAAGATTTGGAGATAATTCGAAAGCAACGCTTCCAAATTTTGGTAAAAGTTTATGAGGGAAAATAATTGGATAAATTTGAGACTTGGGTCAAACAAATGACCAAAATAATTAAGGCCTACAAGAAGCACCAGACCCTTATAGATGAAAAATAGGAGGAGGTCATAAAATGGATCAAAGATATAGATACCTTCTTCACGGGGGTCAGCATCAACGTCTACTGGGATGAAAGCCAACAGGCTCTACGTCCTTCCAAGGAGGTGGTCCAACAGTTCAAGGACGTTCTGGCTGGAGTTAGTACCAAGGAGGCCCTATAGAAACTATTTTACATGAAAGAAGAAATACAAAGAATGTTGCAGCACAAAGAAGAGATCACATTCTTTGCTTCTAAATTGGCTATCTTCAGAAAGAAGCAAGAACGAAGGGTCACTAAGATAAAAAGAAAAGAGATCAATTTTGAAGAAGTCCAGGAGATAGTGTAGAGGCTCCGGGAAGCTCACCCAGAGGTCTTCATTGGATAAGGCTCCAAGGTTCAATTACCGGGCAGACGGGGCAAGATTTTCAACACTTGGCCAAAATTTTGCCAAGGAAGAGTTTTTGGCCTTTCGGCCTCCAATTTTTTGGCCATTCGGCTCCGTAAGCAAGGGGTATTTTTCGGCCTTTCGGCCTTTGAAGATTTCGGCCTTTTGGCCTCTTCAAAGTTTTTCGGCCTTTCGGCCCGCGACAAGTCTGAAGTGTTGAGACCTCCAAATTTTGAGTTTGAGAAGCACTTGGGAAATTTCAAAGGCATTAAAGTTTCGTGGTAGAGGTCGAGGTCTGAAAAACTGGGGGTTTCCAGTGAGGTCACTTTTTTGAACACCAGTTAGAATCCAGATCAGATTAATGGACAACTTGAGTTCATTTTGAGAAGACCCAAGGTTTCCTATCAGTTCCCACCACCAGAGACAGTTCCAGATGAAGAATCCAAGAAGAACCACCAGAATCAAGAAGAAGACTCCCAATTCACAAGAGGAACTCACTTTCTCTCTCTCTCTTCTTTGGAAAAATTTTCCCTCTTTGCATGAGAAAATGGATTGTAAATGGGTTTAAGAATCCATGCAAGTTACATAGTATCAGTTAGCAGTAGTTTACCATTAGCAAAGTTCTATTTTTAACTTTCTTTCTTTAGTTTAGACTCTCTGATGCCCTAACTCTGAAAATCAGAGTTGTAGATCAAAACTCTATATATTGTAATCAAAAAGCAATGTAAAGGGATGAATTTTTAATATAATAAAGATCTACATTGGGTGCTTCATTCGTGGTGTGTGAATTACTGCTATCTATGCGAATTTATTGAATGTATGCTTGCATTATTCTTTATTTTTAGAGAGCCCTTTGTGTTATTGTGTTTTGAATTCATGCTACTTTTAGTTGGAGTTTGTTGTTGTATATCTACCTTGCTGTGACGAATGCATGGAGGAGATCATCTTTGGGCTTAACGATAAGTCCATCTCGTGGGTGTGCACATCTTGGTGGCTTCGCGATTTGATAGATTTTGAATATCTTGCACGAGTGAATACATCTTCTCTCCAAACGCTTGCATCTGTGGAGTAGTGAATTGTGACTGGGTCTGATTTATGCTTCGTGGGTTGTTCCAAATCTCTCTAGCATTCAATTCGCAAGGAAGGGTTTACAACGGTTTATGTCCTTAGGATTTACTTTTCTTTACGATTCGCTATATTTCTTGTTACCCTCATCTCTTTAATTCTGTTTTGAAATTCTGAAAATTGTTGTCTCAAAAAATAAAACACAAAATTGCATTTAATTTACCATACCCATACTTGTTAAAATGGAAGATACCAAAAAGAGAACTAACAATATTTTGCAGTTTGTTGTCTTGAACATACCAGCAAAGGCCTCCTCATGAATAATCACATTTATCTTCAACTGAGTAACCAAGCAGGTTGTGACCTGACCCCGGAGAACCTTAGGAATAACTCTGTTATTCTTTCAAGAGAGGAAATTGAATCTCGAGATCCTAGCAAGTTGGCTTGTGTTAAAACAACGCTCAACAAGAATGCTGGTTTAAAAGGGTGCATAAAGAAAACCAAATTTCTTAGATATCATAAATGTGGTTTTCATTTTATAGCTAACACAAGGAAGCAATCAACAATTTATAATACTTATTTCTAGGGTATTACTTACACTATGTTCTTACAATGCCAAAAGCTCAAATTTTTTGAGATTTGGGTTTAACAAGACTTGGACATGTGTAAGGTTCTCCATGTTCAAGGTAATTCGAGGTCTTGGGGAAATGGTGCTCTTGATTCTCTTTACCAAACATCTCATGCCTAGTCTAAGGACTTGACATCTATCGCAATCTATAGTGAGTCACTTGCCACGTGTTGTCATTGTAGATCTTGGACTTCTAACCTTCCTATGCACACAAGTTAGAAAAATCATAAAGGGCCCTAGTCAAAATGCTTGTAACTTGTCACAATCTTAGACACTAGGTTCTTGAAATCTTGTGATAAAAGATTTACAAGACTCTGAGTGAAGAATCACTGTGAAGGCAACATTTGTCATCTCCTTGGTTACTTGAGATGTTAGCAAGAGGGAAATTGAGGGTTATGTTTAAACTCTGACTTACTAACTCTAATTACTTGTCCTTGTATGTTTTCAGTATAAAATTGGGCTTTAAGTCTACAAATGCTCAATGACCCATCAACTCTTAACTGTTGGCTTATAATGGATTACATAATACATGTTAATTGCTTTATTGGCTACTATGGATACATAGGATCTATCACAATTATTAGTGCATAGAGCTATGTAAAAGGTGAAGACCTGAATGTGCTACAAGTGAGACAACGAAATATGCTAGTAAGCAGAGATCTTGAGTGCTTAGTTGTTCATTGCATGTAGGGATATGGTCAACCATAGGTTTAAGCTAGTCATCTGAGTTAACAAGCCATAACCTACTGCAAGAGTGAATTTCTATTTATATCTTTTTTTAATTTTGAAGTGTTGATAGCTGAAAACTAGGGTACAGGAAGCCAAGTTACATTCATAACTATAGTTTATCGCTCTCTTAAGTTATAAGAACAACCACAAGAGAACTTATGCAAATGAACACTCGTGGAAAGAATAATTTAAGCTAAGTTACTTGGATTTATATGTAACCTAAACCTCCAAAATAATTTTTAAGAATGAGATTAGCTTTTCTTCTAAACATGACACATGTGATTGCATGCCTATTATCCATTGTTCAAATTATTTTAGTTATTTTTTCCCTTGTGCATTTGTTAAAATGTATCTTCTGCACATTATTAATATCAAACATAATTGCATATAATACCCTATTATCTACACAAGCCATAACCTACTGCAAGAGTGAATTTCTATTTATATCTTTTTTTTTAACTTTGAAGTGTTGATAGCTGAAAACTAGGGTACATGAAGCCAAGTTACATTCATAACTATATAAGTTTATCACTCTCTTAACTTATATAAGAACAACCACAAGAGAACTTATGTAAATGAATGTTGATGGAAAGAATAATTTAAGCTAAGTTACTTAGATTTATATGTAACCTAAACCTCCAAAATACTTTTTAAGGAAGAGGTTAGCTTTTCTTCAAAATATGACACATGTGATTGTATGCCTATTATCCATTGTTCAAATTATTTTAGTTCTTTTTTTTTTTCCCTTGTGTATTTGTTAAAATGTATCTTCTGCACATTATTAATATTAAACATAATTGAATATAATACCCTATTATGTACAAATTACACTGTCATTGATTAAGTGCCTTGTTTAAAAAAGTTAAATTAATTTTTTTAGGACTTAATGTCCATGGTAAATTGATCAATACATTTTTGCTCATATACAATACATTTATTATGCATACAAAGTACTTGTTAAAGCTTTATAGGGCCCAATTTGCTTTCATTTGCTTCATTTTATCATACTTCCATAATGATGTATTATCAATCAACCACATTTCACGCTCTCATGTCATCTTGTGCTAGTGCTTAATGTTGAGAGAAAATACTATTATTTGCAAGGTCTCAAGGTATTGAAGGACAATGGAGTCAGGCATATCATGTGTCTGAAGATAGGTTTGTTTCATTTGCATGCACTTAATTTAGAGCTCTATTGATGTTATTGATATGCTTGGTGAAATAATTTAGCTTCATGGAGTCAGGCATATCATGTGTCTGAAGATAGGTTTGTTTCATTTGCATGCACTTAATTTAGAGCTCTATTGATGTTATTGATATGCTTGGTGAAATAATTTAGCTTCCTTTGTTGTACAGAGGGCCTTATAGTGGATGATCCAACTTCTACAAATAAAAAATTTGCTTTCACATAACAACACAACTATTATTATAATACATTTTGAATAGTCCTTTAGTAAAATCAAAACAATCTTGCAAACATTTTGACAGGAACTACGCTGGTTTGTGGCCTTGTTTAAATAAGTGACAAGTAAATTATAGAGAAAAGTAAAATTAGAAACTTACCAGTAAATTAGATACCTAGCAATTATTTATTCTAATTTTAAATGAATATGGTATAATCTATATCTCCTACATTGAAATTGGAAACTTACCAGCCAGATGGGAAGTTGCTCTTTCTAACTGGAAAGAAAATGCTAACTTTTCGGTTATATTGCTTCAAATTTCATTTCATATATAGTTTTTTAAATGATATTAAATTCAATTGTGCTAGTAACTGCCACCACAGTCCATTCCTATATATAGTTTTTTAAATGATATTAAATTCAATTGTGCTAGTAACTGCCACCATAGTCCATTCCTATAATAAGTACTTAAAAATTCCATGTCAAATTAAATTTGATTTTAAAACTCACAAATATAATAAGACTCATATTAAAGTGATATTCCAATCTCCAAATAATGTGTTGGATACTGATAGTATTCTTAATATACCCAGATATGCCATGCAAAATTGTAGTGACATAGCTGACATTTACAGTCACTAGCTTGGATAGACAAAAATCTGAGACCTTGGTCTGAAATGAAATTCTCATCCTAGAAAATTATAGAAGACTTGACATATCTATGAAAGATTGGCAAATCAAAGCAGAGGAAAACGACCAAGGCGTGGGCGGTTTCTTGAAAATGTTCAAGATCAAAGTTTTAGGGTTTAAAATAAAGAAAAAGATTAGGAGATAATAATAGGTGGTGTTGGCTTTGGAGGCATGCAATTAGCTTCATGCCAAATTGAATACAAAGACGGGCTGCTAGAGAACAAATGGATTCGATTTCTCGCAAGTGGTTTCAAACATTCCAGAGGAGGAGGGAGTAATCATCAGGTCTTTTAAATAAAATAAAATCTATGCAATGCAAATCAAATCTACACAATGAAAATCAAATCTACGCATTGAGAGCCAGTTGACAGAGGCATGTACCTGATCTATAGCAAAGTAAATAGAGATTAAGAGGTTCACAACAACCTTCTGGAATCTAGATCACCAACGCAAATAAATTACCGTGACCTGTATTTGATTGGGTCTGAATCAAGTTGGTAAATAAATCACTCATTAAATAGAGAGAGGGGAATAAAATATTTTTATTCCACTACTGTTTGCAGTTACAATGAAACAACTACATCATTGCTCTTCCACTATAATTGTGGGAGACTCTTTATGTGCCCCATTTTTAAAAATATATCTATATTTTGAACTGACAATTGCACGTCAATTTTTTTCAAAAAATTAAATTGTTTATGTTGAAGTTTGTTGTAAGAAGCCTCTCAGCTTAATTATTGATTTGAACAATGTTGGACAATAAATTCATTTGTTGAATCATATAAAAAAAAATTCATTAGGATGAAGTTAATATTATTGCTATATATTTATAGGAACCATTTTATAGTGTTTACATAACATGAGTAAAATTATGTTTAAGAAAGAAAATGGAGAAAAATACAAGTATTTGAAAGACCAAAAGAGTTTGTAAGGATAATATTGATGCATGGATTGACACACCAACCCATATGAGGGAAGAATATGCTCTACCTCTCCTAAAAGGAGATAAATTTTCTTCAAGGACTATATTATTAAGTCATGGATAAAGGTTGACATGTATATTTCAATCAAGGGATCATTTTGGAGTACTAGGTCTTGGTTATACTAGGATAGTTTAGAGGTTGATGTTGTTTATTATTTCAATTAAGTGACCATTTTGGAAACCATGATAAAATTGGTAGAAATTATTAGTGTGATTAGCCAATAAGATATTATAGGTGGGAAATTCTCACCAGAAAAGCATTGTGTCTCACGCTTGAAAAATCTAAATAACTCGTTGGAAAATGCCTATGTTGGGTTCAAATCTTGCTCTTCAAATTGGATTTGATTCCTAGGTAACATAATAAGTTGATTGTTCATGATTAGCTGACAGAATAAGATGGACGCTTATATGCTGAGAAGGTCTAACTATTTAGAAAGTTTTTCCCTCATGATTACTGAAATCCTTCTATGATTAGCTCAATATCGATTCATATAACATATGTATGAGAGGCAAAAGGCTTAGTTGAATCACTGAAGTGACAAGAGATTCTCTTTTGTATTGTAGTTCAATCGGAATATGCACTTGGAACAATATTCAAAATACCTATTACATAATAACCCACAACTAATTTTACCTTGTTGTATGAAAGAAAATAAGATGCAAGGGGCGATAACTAGGATGGATGATAAAAAAATAGGAAGTTGGCACCTAAATTGCTCTCATCAAATTGGAAGGAATATGATCCACTTGGCTCAAGGACACTTGAGCGTTGAGTGGATGCAAATGGGTTTCCTTTGCCAATGAGTTGAATGTTGACTATATAAATATGAAAGTGAAAAATGCAAGATGCAGGGCAACAATGAGATAAATTGTGCAAGAATAGATCATAGATTGTAAACTAAATTCTGACACTAGATATGGAAATATGAAGTAGAAAGAAACCTTTGATTCAAATTTAGTCTAGAATGGAAGGAACGGGGTGACTTGGAGGGTATGGGGTGACCTAGCTTGCTAGAGGCCCTAGGAGGCTCCTAAGACCAAAAAACTTTTGTTGAAACTTCTGCCACCTGTAACATGTTGTCAAATCCACCTGTAACTCAATCTGTAGATTTTCACACATCACCTACACAAAAAAATGAGAAATAGGTTGGGGAAAAGGATTTTTCCTTGGTTGAACCCCTATTTAGGAATTGACCTTGAAATTGAATTGAAATTGTATTTAAAAGGAAAAGTGTGTTGTTAGTAGTAGAGGCTTGATAAGAAATTATACCTTCACAAGTATTAAATTATTCATGAATATGCTTGCAATTTTTTTGACCTTGGATCTAAGATAGGAAGATCATGGATGCCTTCAACAGTTGCCTTGGTCTAGACTTTACTCCTTGTCCTCCATGCTTGATTTCAATATTTCCTTGTACTTGGAGTACTTGATTAAATGCTTGATTCAAAAGGTAGATGCTTCTTGATTTAGTGTAGTCCTAAAATAAATCAGAGAGGTATAAAAGAAATGCTACCTCCCTCATTTAGAGATCCATCCACATCCTAATTTAAAGTTTCAATTTTCTCAATTAGAGGAAAACCCACCTAATATTTTTATGTCAAATGCTTCCATTTTAAATTTCATGAAGACCGAAGCTCATTTGAAATATTAATTTAAACATTCAATTTTTCTCTGGGACGTAAGACGTGTCACACAAAAGTTTTAATTTTGCACAATCTGTGGTAAACCCACCTAATATTTTGATGATAAATGCTACCATTTAAGAGGGTTTATGGGAATTTGAATATCCCACTAAAAAACACATTTAAGTGGAATGGGATGTCTTCCAAGGTACAATGTGACCTATTTTGCCCTATGCCTTGTAGGGCAGTTCTAGCCTATCTAGGCTCAAAATTGAATCAAGAGTCCATGGGAGTATGAGAATATCCAAAATGTGCACATAATCAAGGTTTGAATTCAAAATAAATATAAAAGGCCACCTTATTTGAAATAGGGCCTATGTATGCAAGAGGAGATAAATGATTGAAATAATTAAAGGGACACATGCATAATTAAGGGGTCCTCATAGAGATGTGATGACATTGAGTTAATAAAGGGCTTGTATTTTAAGTTAATCAAATGCAATTGGAAGAAATAATTAAAGGGGGCACAATGTAAATTAATTTAATAAAAGATAAATATTTAAATTCCTAGTATAAACTCTAAACTATCCTAGTATAACCAAGACCTAGTACTCCAAAATTCTTGTTTTGCTTTGCTGCTAGTTTGCAAGTCATGTCTCATCAAAGTTTCTATTCATGCGAACTAGCGATGTCCTTTTAATAGTTGGGCGCAAGGTTGCAAGGATAAGAAAAGTTAGCCATTAAGGGTTACGATATTGCGAAGTGGTTAAGTCCCTTGTGTCGTAAGGTCACTATAGTTTTGTATTGTTACATCAAACAATCATGACATTGTGCCAAGTTGTGTCTTCATGGAAGGTCGCGGGTTGGAAGTCAAGTCATTATTTTATGTTGCGACCTTGTGCTAGGGTTAGTGTGGTAGTTAAGTTAAGTATGTCACAACATTGCATGTCAACTAATGTTTATCTTTTTAACGTTGTGATCATCCGATGATGTCTTTTTATGGTTAACTTTAGGTGTGTCGCGGGTTCACAAGTGTCTTTTAGGGTTAAATCTTTGGGGTGTGAACAAGCGCAGAGGTTCCACGTGTCCTAAGTTTTCAATGCTAACTAAAGTTTTATGTAGGCACCGCAACATCACAACTATTCTTATAAGGAATTGAAATTTTCATACGATGGTACGAGGTTGTGACACATGTACCATGGAGATTCAAAAGAAGGAAAAGCTTTGTCGCGGCATTGCAAAGGTTTTAAAAGGTTATATTTCTTGGCTATAGTGATGCAAGATGTTTCCATGTGTCTTAGATGTTATGATCGATGGTTGGCGTGAGGTCGCGGGTTATCTTTGCCTAAACATTTCTTGGTTGTGATCTCATGAAGATGTTAAAGTTCACCATTGGCACAAGTTTGCAGATTATGATGCAACTTCTTTTGCAAGGTTGTGACCTTGTGAAATGATTTTTACAAATGGGCACAAGATCGCAAGGTATAGTGAAATTTGCATTTTCATGATGTGAAGCCACGAGATGCTGCCATGTGTCTAAACTCAAAGAATGATTGAAAGGTGGTGGAAAAGTGGTGATAGATGATCGAATGGATTCATTTAGTGAATCGGATCTCTTGCCACAAGCACTAGACCCTTGGAGAAATGAAGGAGATAAAATAAAATGCACATCAATTTTTTGAAAAAGGGAACAAGATCAGATATTGTCAAGTTGGTGAACAAAGAACGATACACAAGGAGCTTTAAAGATTGTATCCATACCAAATCTCCAGTTCTCAGTTTTTGTGTATATATTGCAGCTCCAATCGGCTTTCTGTTGGCTCTGTTCAATTAGTTAGATGGTGGGGCTCTTCCCAGGATTGTGGTTGTTGAGTAGTTAGTTTTTTTTTCCTAAGTGATCCATAGCTTGTTGCAATCCTTAATCTATAAAAATATTTTCAAGATAACTTAGGAGAGATTTCTTTTCTTTTTTAGTTTTATGCATGTATGTTTTTGTAACTCACTTTGGGAATAAAATAGAAATTACACCTTGGATACCATTTTTGTGACTCAATCTTTGTCATCTTATTCATGCAAATTTTGTGTGCGTTTTCTGATTGATCAAGCTACTTGTGGAATAATTTTCTTTTCCTTGGAGCTTTATCTTGGAGTTATCACCTTTTCTGCAATTAGTATATTTTATGTAGGTCATTAAGTGTTCCATGAATGTGTAAGTGGTTCCTCAATTATGAATTTGTATTCCTTTTATAGGTCATCTGTACTCAAGTCTCTTAGTGAAATATGGATGCATTAAAGTATGTTGTAATAAGTTGTGCAAGTTAAGTCTTTGTAATGGTAAAATAGTGTGTGTCACTTTGCCATTTCATGTCCTAATATCAAATCTCGATGTATCACCTTAGTAGTTTTAGTTTAAAGTTTAATTTTATGCAAGCTTTCTCCTCCCTTTCCTAGCCAAGTATTTTAATTTTTATCGAGTTTAAGTGAAGCATCATATAGGAACCGACCTAGAATCTGGAGATTCACTCCAACTTTGAGTAACCCACTACTTAGGAGTGTTTCCATGTTCCTTAAAAAAGATAAGTTCAAAGGCTTAGCAAAGGTGCATTTTTTAGAGACAACTATTTTTGGCATGTCTGATGGGACATGTTTTTAATGAACAAGTCTTTAGAAGCCAGGAATAAATTTTCTTGCTTGCTAGTTTTGATACGCTACTAGTGAGTTTCAGACTTGTGAGAGGTTGTTTTTCACATAACTGGAGACTCTTTTGGTGTAAAGGACCAAGTGTATATTGTTTTTATGAGAATAATTGAAACTAGGAGTTCAAAATCTTTCAAATACTTGCAATTGTCCCTGCTTAGAAGACACTAAAGGACAACAAGAAGAACTCCTCTGTCAAAAAGAGTCCAATCACCACCTCCTACAAAAGGACCAAGAAGGAGGGGAAACCATCAAAAGGGTAATTTAGTAGGCACTTAGCCTCACCAACTTGCAGAGCAGAACCTCCAGCTTCCTTGTGTTCTATCGTTTCATTTCTAGCAACAACCAGTTCTCTTTTTGCAACAAGTACATTCACACCCATAAGTTTTGTACTAGTACAAGCTACTATTATGGAAATACAGTTTGCATTTGTGCCTTTTAACCAAGGCAACCCTCTCAATTTTTCTCAACATCATGATATACCATTGGCAGCATTCAAGAGCCTACCTGATTTTACTAGAGAAAGTCAAACTACCACTTTGAAACACATGAGAGATGTGGCTACTCTCTATAATGTTCATCACATCTCTGAGGAAGATGTAGCTATCAAGATGTTAGCAACCTCACTGAAAGGGAAGGCTTTACAATGGTTTAAAACTCTAGCAGTTGGTTCAATTGATTCATGGGACTGGCTTGGAGACTCATTAAGCATATTTTTTAGGATAAATTAGATCACTTGTCTCTAGTGGAGCATCTTACCATTATTAAATGGGCTCCTCAAGAGCAGAAGATTGATTTTAGCACACGTTTTCTCAGGACATGGAATAGGATTCCTATTATGGTAAGGCAATTAGCTGATTATGCTTTCTTATATTATTTAAATAGTTTGAATAGTGATATCTCAGTAATAATACAATCTAGCGGGTGTTCCCTTCCTCAAGCTTTTGATGTCATTGTTAGAGCATAAAATAGCCTTATCTAGGCATGAAAGATAGCCCTTAGGCCACCCATGCCCATTTTTTTAGATATATAGCCTAATATGCCTCTGAGTATTCCATCTTTTTCTCCTTTTCTCATTGTTCTAGTGTTACCATTTGTTGTGACAATTGAGTCAGCTGCTACAGGTCCTTCATAAGAGCTGCAGAACATCAAAACTAGCCAAAAAAAGACTGAAAGCATACTGCAGACCTTAGGAAATGAGTTAGTGATCCTAAAAAGTAACAATTCCAAGGTAGGGCACCTTACCAACCATATAACTAAGATGGTAATCAATATTATCATCAACAAAATCAGATTCCAGGGAAGCAACAACAGAATCAAGGTGGTAGACAGCCATATAAATGAAATTATCAAGGTGCAAGACAAAATTTGAGTCAAAGAAATTTCCATTTTTATAATCCAACACCTCTTAATGCTGCTAATCCTTCCAGAGACCTTGTTTCAGCCCAGAATAACCTGGCAACAGAATATGAGTGGTGTTATCCATGTAATCAAGCACATAATCAAGACGCATCTTCAAACAAGGTTATAAATCAGGCACTAATAGTTCAAAATGCATCAAGTTCATAGCTGGATGTGACTAATGATGGATCTGAACAACAACAAGTTCCTACTCCATCTGATACTTCCTTCATTAATTGTCAATAAGAAGAGTTCTATGGAGTAAGTTATGATTCTCCAATAACAGCTAACACTAGAGCCAAGAAAAGATCTCTGGAAACAAAGCAAGCAAAAATTAAGGGTAAAGAGCCTGTAATTGCAAAATTGCCAACTTCTCAAATCCCAAATGTGTTGCAAAGAAAACTCACTGCATCAACTAAGGAACAACCACAGTCATAGTTGGGTCATGTTAATGTTAAGATACATCATAAGGTGCATTTGACTATTCCTTTCAACATTGTGGAGAATATGAAGAGGATGAATATCACCATGTCAATGTGGGATTCACTGGCTATTCCGGGGCAAAGTGATTTGATGAAGAAATATTTATCAGAAGAGAAAGCTCCTAAAAAATTTTTTGATGAACCCCTCAAAAAAAAATTAACGAATGGTGTCCAAGAAAGTACTCCTCGGGATAGTAGCAAGATACCAGGTAAAAATGTGAAACCTCCTCCTTTTTATGTATCTTTGATTATTGAGGATAATTCAGTACATAATTGTTGTTGGGATTAATAGGAAGTATGTACTGAGAGGGGAGGGGTGAATCAGTACCTCTAAAACTTTTGTATCCCTTTTATCAATTAACCTTTGTAATCAATTGTATATCCATTCAATCTGATTTAAACTATCTTGATGTGAGTTATATCAATTCATAATATTAACATACATGTGAACATTCATAGAAACATTCATGAAAGTAAATTGACACATAACACAAGATATGATATCACTGAAAACTCCTATGAGGAAGTAAAAATTGCGGTGGGGATGACACCCACAAAATCTTCACTATCTACAAATTGGAAGGGGCCGGTTAAGGCTTACAATTTGATCACTTCTGATGATCTACCCTATTAGGACTATTGGTGGAGACCTGTTAAAGTCTACTCTGTTAAGATCTTTAGCAACACTGTTGAGTGTGCACTCGGTTAAGAGATTTGTTGTTGGATGGTTAAATCCACCTTCCTTGAAAGGATTTTTACACTTTGCTCC
>MU227858.1:707066-727697 GCA_018584345.1 Thuja plicata
CAAGATATAGATTAGCTTGGATTTCTTTTAAAGGCAGCCCTTGAGGGTAGACATAGTTATCATGAAAAGAATTAGGATCTTTGTGTGATGGAGGATACTTGGATATCCTTGAGGCTTTGTCAGATGGCAGAATAGTGGAAGAAGTAGAAGTAGCATGTAGCTCATTTCTAGACATAGGGTCATGATTTGGATCATGCTTGGGATTGGTATCTTGATTTGATAATCCAGTAGTATTGCCAAATGTGATGAGATTATTTTCAAGAAGCTCTGCTAGTGTTGATTCATAAGATTGTTTCAAAGGAGTAAATTCTCTATCTCTTGTACATGTAGATCCACTTGAACTCTCCAAAGAGATGTTGGATTCACGATTATGAGGACGTTCATCAAAGATAGGATTGACATGATCTTGTGACATAATCTCCTCATCAAATATAGGATTACTATGAGTAGGTCTCTTCTCACCTCAAGAATGTGAAGACATGTGTGCATCATGATCATAGAGAAGAGGAAAGATCGATCTTAGTGAGGACACCCTTGATGAGGTATCATTTTCTTCCTTTAAGTCTTGAATTTCAGATTGCAAAGCTTGCATTTTCTTAGATAGGTTCTTAATGAGAATTTATTCTTCCTTGTTGTTAAAACCATAGGATGCATCCCATTTGTTGTTAGCCATCGTAAGATTGTCTTGATCAAAGTCTCAAAATGGTGCCAAAAGGAATTCCAAATTGTCCCCAAATGTGTCAGTTTGGTTTTGAAGTTTCAAAGTGATTGATTCTAGTGTCAGAGGGTTAGAATGCCCTAATAGTGAGCTGGGAACCAATGAGAGTCGATTGTTTGAAGTGAGTGACTCTAGCGTCAAAGGGTGTTAGAGTGCCCTGATAGTGAGCTGGGAATCAAGTTGTTTTGTCGATTGTAAAATCCACACGATTCGGGACCAATTGTGAAGATCCAAAAGGATATGCAAGGTAGACTTAAAAGCAAGTTGTGAAACAGTGACAGATAGATCAATAAAAGCAACAGGACCAGACTGAAGAGAAAAAAGGGTATCCAAATCAACTGAGACTTTCTAAGAAACTATTCTACAAGTGCCCACTATCCTGAATGCGAGCTCCCAGATGCGAGCCTCTGATGGTACCAGATGTGATCCTAGAATCTAGATGTGACTTCTTGCTGACCAAATGCGATCCTAAATACCAAATGTGATCCTAAACACTGAATGCGACTGGGGAAATACAGGATGCGATCTTATGATGCTTTTGTCAGTTCTGAAAAGTTTGTTTTCAAAGTGCGTGAAGTTGCTTGTTTCCAGATTGCGTTAAGAGGTGTCGTAAGATGTGAAGAACACATGTACTCCAAGGTTTGAAATTTGTTGATTGTTTTGAGGAGCTTATCTTTTTAATGATCTTTTGAACACATCAAACAGTTTTGCATTGTTAAGAGGGTGAAACAAACACTCATCTTTTCCTATTCTCTAGGTGGAGGATGAAAATCTTTTCTTGTTAACTCAGGTACACACTCAAATACTAATCAAAATACAGCCATCACCAAGCACGCAATGGCTCCAGTCATGATGTTGTATTAGCTGACTCCAAATGCAAGTGAGGGAAAAATATGACGAGTGTCTTGGGGCAATTACTTTTTGCCTTGCACAAAGATTATCACCCTTTCGGGGATGAATCAGGAAATCTTTCAGTTGAATTTTTTGTAGATTATTGGGCAATCCGTTCAAAACTGTCCCCCATAGAATTGCACAAGGCAAAATTCAGGCGTATAGCCCTATGAGTACCCGAATATATGTAGTCTCGCAAGCAAGATTCAAGCGGCTCTGCTCTACATATACCCAGATATGTTCAAGGAATGATGTTGTAATTCCAAGAACAAAACCAGTTCCATCTTCTGAGGCTTAGCCTACAAGGAAGCAACTATTTATAGTGAGTTGGAAGGGTTGGCGTTAAACCTGTCCTCACTTGGGTCATTCCCGGGAGATTTTTTCCTCAACCGACAGGCCCTCTACTATTTAAATATATGGTAACCAGGATTGGCAAGCTTTGGATGTCTGAATTTTTTATTCTTTCAAAGAAGAAGAGCATACTCTCCTAATCTAAGCCGTTTTATCCCAAAAAACTTAAAGCAAAGTTCATTCCTTCAAGCTATGTTGAGCTCAATTTAGTTGTTCCTATTTTAAAGAAAACAAGATGCTTGAAAGGGAAAGTTTGACTTGTTTGATTTTAAACCTGAAAATGAAGTGTTTGGATCAGTTTGCTTTAGGCATTCAAGATTGGATTTAAAGCATTGAAAGTGTTCATTTTAAAAGCCCAAACTGAAAAGTGTTTGATAATTAGTTCAATTTTAAGATCCAAAAACAAGATGTGGGATTTGATTGTTCAGTTTTAAACCCAAAATCAAATGTTTGATTTGTTCATTTTCCTTAAAGCTAAACCTAAAGAGCCTAAGCCTTTATATGCTATAAAGCCTACTTCAGCTAATCCTTCCCCATCTCTTCCCAAGTCTCCCATACAATTCCAACATGCTTCCTTGTCCTTAGAAGTGGCTCCATGTCAAGAGGACTCTAAAAAGAATAAAGAAAACAACATAAAGAAAGATCAAGATCAAGAAACCTCCATGTCATCCAATCATTTTCATGATGTCTCTTATCCATTTCATGGTTCTTTTGATCCCTTACACCCTTTCTCATTCATTCCACCTTGTCTTAAGTCTTCTCCTAAGCAAGATCAAGTTACTACTTACACCGTTGAGCTTATTGACAAACAAAATAACCTTACCCCACTTACGCTTTCCAAAGATGATACTTTCATTAAGGTTATTAAAAATGGTGTTGTTACTTCCAATATTAAGCCTATTAAAAATTAAGAGGAACATTATGTGCTTATGCTATCCAAAAATCCTTGTCAAGATCAAAGTCTTCCATCTTCTTGTTCTACCACTCCATGTTCGCTTCCACTTTCTACTCTTCCTATGTCTTTCCAAGATTCAAACAATCCTATCAAAGAAGGTGCTCCTATTCAAGATGTTCACAATCCTATTGAAAATCCTAATGCTCACTCTAAAGATGTTGATTTCCTTGGTTGTCATATACATACTGATAAACTTATTGATTATCCTTTTGCGTCTTCCAGGTCCATCCTTGGACCTCCTCCACCAATAGTAAGGGCTTCACATTTTTCTTCCATCTTGGGTCCTTATGTCCCTTCACTTTCCCCTCCTAACTCTCCTAATTTTTCATCCATCTTGGGTCCTTACGTCCCTCCCTCTCCTATCTTTCCTCAAGATCAACATAGATGCATACCCTTGAATCCTTTTCATCCATCCACCTGTCTAAACCAGTCATATTCTTTTTCTTCCTCCACAATTCCCAAGTCTTTTGGAAGAAAATTGAATGTTTAATACAAGAAAAAGTACAAGAATCCATCTAAAAATAAGATCACCATGTCTCCTCTAATCGACATGGGGGCATAAAGTCAAAAGAGATAACTAAGAAGAAAACTATAAGACAAGTATGGGTTCCAAAATCCATCATTGAAGATATTCTCTCTAAATCATCAAAAAGAAATGAAAAGCCTATGACTATATGGATTCCAAAGTCTCTCTTGAAAGAGTCTCATGTTGAGTAGCAAGTGCAGTTGACATTCAAACTTTTAAAGGCTTCCACTTCATATTCTTCCAAAAATATTATTTCATTCCATGCACCTAAACTGCAACCTCTGTTATCCATTCACCATATTCCTTCACGTATTCCTTCATTCACATTTCCTCTATCCTCTCGCCACCCTTCAAGGTGTGTATTGACGTTGATCTTGCCTTCCTTTCCATCTACCCTTTCACAATCCTTCCATTCACTATCCCTGTACCTTCTACTATTTTTTCTCATTTTCCTATTCCTCCTATCTTCCAACCTCACTCGCTTTGCATAAAATCTTATCCTCTATTTTCCTCTTTCATCTTCCTTTCCCTATCGACATCTTTGAGCATATCATTTTGGATCCTTGGCATATCATGGTTTATCCTTTCAAGGAGCATTATCTAAAAAACTTGCCTTCTTCTAAAAATTTAAAAAAATTTAAAAAAAAAAATCAAAAAAAAAAAATTAAAGAGAAATAATTTTGTCCTATGGTGAAAACCACTCCTTTGTGGCACCTTGGATAGGTACCGTGATGAAAACCTGGCAATCAGGCATCATGCGTAGTTCTTCTATATCTTTCATCCATTCTGTATTCTCTCTTTGATCTTGACAATGTTGATCTATACACGAACATTTGGGCTATCTTGTGAGCTATCTTACAATGATCTTGCTTTCATTCCTTTCATGTTTAGCCTTCATATCTATCTTCCTCCATTCATTTTCGCCTATCGCTATCTTTTTCCCCTTTGGTCTTGATCTAATAAAAAAAAAGAGTAAAACACGGTGCTGTGAAGCCTCTTGACATGTCTATTCCTTTGGACTGCATCCTTTTCTACTCTTGCATTACAATTTTGTGACTTATCCTATGATGGCCTTTCATTCTTGTCCAAATGTGCTTTACATGATGTTTCTTTCTCCCTAGCTTGGGTACTCTTGAGGAGTTTGCCTTTGAGGATTTCTTCCCTTCATTCTCCTTCATTCTCCTGTCTTCCATCTCTTCCACCAGCTTGCTAATCCCTCCTGTCCTCCACCTTGCCAAACATTGGGACTGCGCAATATGATCTTTCTTGGGAGTTTGATGCCCGTTCTGTCTGGGGCATCCTCTGTACATAATTATTGATCCTGAAAAAATCCAAAAAAATGATATATTGTCAAAAATTCTAAAAATCAGAAAATGTCCTGAAAAAATGACCATCTTAGTGAAAACCTAGCAATAGGTGCTTTGATGTATCTCAAAAAAATTATATATTCCAAAACATACAAAAAATTCAAAAAATTCAAAAATTCAAAAAAAAAAATAGAAAAAGTGCCTTGGTGAAAACCTGGAAACAGGCGCCTTGGTAGCAAAAATTCAAAAACAATTTATAAAAAGTCCTGAAAAAAGAAGAAAAAAATGAAAGAGAAAAAATTGTAATAAAATCCAAGTGGTGAAAACCTAGAAACGGGCGCTACTTGAGGACTTTGCACCCCTGTTTCTTAGCGCGTGTCTGCGACACTTGGCCTTTCTCCATCATACCTTGTCATTGTTGCCTTGGTTTGGAATTGGTCTGTGTCTTTGTCTAGGGGGCATAACTGTGTTAGCTTTGGTCTCTTGGATGCGTTAGTCTTTAGGACATCTCACAAATGGTGTTTTTCAAGACCACCTCAACTGTATTTTTTAATACAATCCCTGACATCGAGTGTTTTTCAACACTTATCGGTTTGGTCTTCAACACTTATCAGTTTTGTCTTACCTCATTTTGTCATGTGGTCTTACCTACTTGCGAGCATTCGATCCTTATCCTCGAAACTTAGTATCAGTTAACACACTTAAATTTTTAAACACAACACTTAAATGCTTGAGCTATGTCATGATCTTTTCTTTGTGTGCTGACTGTTATTGATTTTCGTTGAGTGTCCTTGTTTAATAAGTCTCTCCGTGATGCATAGCTAGAGGACTTGGGGCATGGAACATGTTTTTATTTGCTTCCTACTTTATGCTTCATTGTTTTTGCACAACCATTCTACTGGTCATCCTGGCCTCTATACCTTGATGCGAGCGTGATTTTGCTATATTAAATTGGGTAAGCTAACATCATAGTCATCTTGACCTTTATGTCTTTGATGCTTATGTTAGAATCTTTCCACATTCCAATCTGATATAAATCACATTCATATCTTCATAGTTGCACTTATGACTAGTGATGATTGTGTGATTTTTCGATGTCCGTTAATAATGGCCCAATGATGAAAATAAGTTCCTTAACATTCTCTAATGAATGATGAACACAAAGTCTTATGTTACAGTTGCTCTATTGCAAGTACACCTTTGCATTTTCATGTAGCTTGCATTGTTAGACTTCATGTTGATTTACATTTTAGGCTGCATTATGATTTTGAGAGGGTTTTCTTCATCTTTCTTGTGGAATTTTAATCAACTATGATCACGTTCTGATCTTCATTTCCTTATCTTCTTTTGTGATCTCAATCAAAATTTTCTATCTTAAACAATTGATTAATTTCGGGGCATTCTCTTTCTTAAGGAAAATTCTCTTTCTTCTCTCTATTTCTTTCCACCTCTTCCAAACTTCTATCTTCCATTCACTTTCACCCCACTTCTTCTTCTTCTTCTTCTTCTTCTTCTAATTCAACAATGAGACATAATCTTTCGTGCTTAATGATCTACCTTAGTTCTGTGATCCTTATATCTTTCATCTTACATCAAGAACCTTACCTTTAATTCGATTTGATCAAATTTATCAATTTGTTGTTTTTCCTCTATCTCATTTCAATTTTGATCATGAGGGGGAAGTACCTATCAAACTTCAATCCTTGATTCAACTTTATCAATCCTATCAATTGCTCCGCTTGGGGCAACCTTGCTTGAGATTTTCATCTCAGACATGTCAATTACTTATTTACAACAGTGTTGACCTTGTCTTTTTCAATCAGCTTATCTTTGTTTTGATGTCAATTACTTATTTACAACGGTGTTGATGTCTGTGTTGTTTTGTGATCCCAAATCGATCTCACACTTCAACTGCATTCTTTGACTACATGTGTTTCTAGAATGATCACACATTCATCAAAGAGGGGCAAATGTATGCACCCTAAAATGGTCGCCTAGACTATGGGCCCCATTTATCATTTTATCATTTTATCAATTTCCTGAATCAATGCTTTACAACATTTTCAATTCAAATCAATTTCCTTGATCAAATCATAATTAATTCAGTTATTTCAATATTTCCTAAGGTTTAATCATTTTTATTTAATTAAAAGATTTAATCTCCCTTTTAATTAAATAAAATTTATCCTATTTAATTAAAATAAATTCCTCCCATTTAATTAAATAAATTTTTTCTAATTTATTTAATTATAAAGAAAACCCCTCTTTTAATTAAATAAATAAAAATCCCCACTTAAAGCTCTTTTTTTTATGAAAAATGAAATAAATTAAATAAAAGTTCCTTTTTCTACACATCTTCCTAAGTGGTGGGCTTTTTGCCTCTTAATCATAGCCTTTGATTTTTGTCTCTTAATCTATACCGTTCATTTATCTTTAAAAGGAAACCTCTCCTTCTCATTCTTATATAGAATTTTTAGGTATTGTTATGCTCCAGGTTGGAGAGCAATTTTGGAGGAGGATTTGAGCACTCAAGCTTGGATATTGCAACTTCTCTCTTCTTGTCTTCTTCTTCTTGCATCCATGACTATTCATGTAGATTAGATTCATATTTTCTTTCATAGATTAATCTTTCATTTGTATTTCCTTTTATAGAATAATCATGCATTGTTATCATTTAGATTAATTTTCCTTTCATGCATTGCAATCATATATAATAGTTTTCATTTTCATGCATTGAATCTCTCATTTCATGGTGTACTTGCATGGGCACAACTAGGTCAATCTGAGGGCCTTCATTACACACCTTTGCACTCCATGACTAGAGAGCTATGAGTCGATATTTGAGGCCTCATTCTTGAGCAACCTTGAATGGAATGACCCATAGAAGTGTGACACATTTTCATCACACAATAACTGCACACTAAGTTGTTTTGTCTCTTTTCCTTTGTCCCCTTGGTATCTGGAGCCTTCTAGGTGTTTTCATTATGTTGACGAGTACCCATAATAGGATTTAGGACATATCCTTGCCTTTAGAAGCATGTTGTGGCTTGGAAGTGACTTGTCATCCTTTCATTCAGTAGAGAGTTGATTCCTCCTAATTCCACAATTATTTGTGTTATTTTCTCTTGTGTTTATGGATCTTCTTACTTCTTGTTGAGTGGACTAGAGGTGACTATACCCTCATCCTACTCTTTGCCTTAGGAATTGATAGTGTCATAATCTAGCTAAGCAATGTTGGCTCCCAAAATTCCTTCATTGGTAATGATTTTTTAGTGTGTCATTAATCTTGTGGCTAGAGTTAATAAGTGTGGTCGGATGTATATTGGAGGTTGAGGATTCCCTTATCCCATCCTTGTGTGATTTTGTGCAAGAACACGATCACGAGTTGTATCTATTTTCATCAAGGTATCATCCTCTCTCTTGTTGGTGCATCGTGGTGAGTTTGTGTCATGCGTGTTAGTGTTCTGCTAGTGTCACTTTGCTTGTGCAATGATGATGTCTTGTGTAGTCATTCTTCAGTGTTGTAATGTTCATGCGACACATGTGTGCATGTTGTAGTGCGAAGTTGACATGTCATTGTCATATCTTTAGTGTTGTTGGTTGTCATTTCAAAAAAATGGTTATTTTGCCAAGTTCTGGCTTAGTCCTTCAAACAGAGCATTAAAAGTCTACTAGAGAACATATAAGATATACTCAAATTAATAAGCTTGATATACTCCATTGATGCAAAATTTGGTTAATAGACATTCAAACCTTCTAAACTTGAAACTAACTTTTGTTAATTATAAATTACATGAATTTTTTGTATTTATATTTACTTGTCCTATTTCTTGCAAACCTAAATTGTCCTATATAATTAACTTGATCAAATGTTTAAAGTTCGAAATATCATTTTGAAGTCCATAAGACCAATGGTTTGCCAATAGTTTGTGGACCTAAGAGTATCATTAATTAGATTCTAGAGGTGGCCTATTGTCAAAAGTTCTCTTTGCTTCATGCACATGTTGTGGACCCCAAAACCATACTCAATAAAATATATATATATATATATATATATATATATAAAAGATGGCACATGGTTAAATTGGAATTTGATTTGTAAATTGATAATGCCATTCATCTTACTTGGAAAAAATAAAAAATACATGTGACAAGCTCTATCAAGTCTTAAAATTCAAGTGGAGACCCATGAATCTTGAACTTGAACGAGACTTCAGTGCACATGAATAAAGATGTGTCGATCAATAACCAGTCAAAGTGGAAATCTAAACGCCACTTGAAATAAGCTTGGAGAAAATTTAAGATGTTATTAAATATTAAATTTTTTTCAACCACCAACTCTTTTTTAACTGCTTAAATCTGAAGGCTAATGTTAGCAAAAGTCAAAATTGTAGAACAAGCATCTAGCAGAGGCAGGTAAGCATCACAAGAACAATAATGCTAACATAAATAATTGTTATTATCAAAATCGTGTAAACTTGCCTGACAGAGATAGGTGAATTATGCTGACAGAAAAGTCCCATGTTTTACCATACGCGCTTGCTTTCTCAAGTAAGAACAAAGACTTGACCGGAGTGATTGAAACCTTGCCCTAATCCAGTTCCCCTTTCAGACGAATCCCGGCATTTAACATAGTTAAATCACTGTCCACATAAGTTCAATTTAGCGTGTTTGATCTGCTCACGGAAGCTTCTCCTTGGAAAGAAAAACGAAAACGATTTGCAGGCTCCTGGTACGGCATAATCCTCCTGACCCATTTCCTAGTTTTGGTTTTAAAGGCATATGCCCATGTACCCATTTCATCATTTGGGATGATTTTGCAGTGTTTTCGTTCCTCTAGCGCCATGTTTCAAAGCGCTTGGAAACTGGTATTCCTCTTTTCCCTCCTCCTCTGTATTGTTGCTAAAGCCCAAGAACAAGATGTTGAACCCAATATCACAGGCTACAGTTGCTCTGATGGCCCAGCACCATGTTATACGTATGCTTTTTACAAAGCCCAACTTAATTATACTGATCTAGCGGATATCGCTAATTTGTTCAATACTCAAACTTTCAATATAACAACAGCCAATGGTTTGCCTGGTGATACTACTTCTGTAGCTGAAGGGCACGCTTTGCTTATTCCCATTACATGTAATTGCATGGGAATTTATTCTCAGGCCAACGTAAGCTACCAGATCCTCAAGGATGATACCTTTTGGAAGGTTTCAACAGTGAATTTTGAGTATTTGACCACATATCAGGCTGTAGAAGCTGCAAATCCTGCTTTAGTACCAACAAATCTGACTATTGATACTGTAGTTGTCTTTCCAATTAGGTGTCAGTGTCCGTCCAAAGCCCAAATCAATGAAGGGATCAAAATGCAGATAACATATGTTGTACAGAAAGAAGATACTCCGGAATCTGTCAGTACAAAATTTGGTGCAAATCTTGATGATTTGAAGTCCCAGAATGATATAACTTCCAGTTTAATTTCTAATTATACACTCCTGGTTCCTGTTTCTGAAAAGCCAACATTAGCTCAATCTCCATCCCCTGCACCATCTCCATCGTCAAATACAAATAATAGTTCTCCTGTTCCTGAGAATTCTTCAGGTGGGGGATCAAATAATGGCGTTGTTATTGGGGCTTCCATAGGTGGGGCCGTGGCGCTTTTGGCTATAGTTGGATTGGTTTTTTGGGTTCTGAGAAAGAGGACACACAAATATGGATTAACAAGAACTTCGGAAGTTCCAAAATGGTCTTCAGATCTGAGAGTGGGGTCTTTTGAAAGAAAAAAGACTCAGCATGATGAACTTTTGGCCGGTGTTACAAGTAGCATAGGGAAGCCTCACATATTTTCTGCTGAGAATATACAGAAAGCAACCCAGAATTTTAGCCCCCTCTGTAACATAGAGGGCTCCGTTTACAAAGGTGTTTTAGATGGTAAGGTTTATGCCATAAAGCAGATGAAGGGAGAAGTTTCTGAGGAGCTGAAGATTTTGCAGAAGGTCAATCATAGTAATTTGGTGAGACTAGAAGGATTTTGTATCAGTTCAGAGGGTCAATCTTGCTTAGTTTATGAGTATGCAGAGAATGGTTCTCTCAATTGCTGGCTCCATGATCCTGAATCCATTCCGAAGGAGGCTGCTTCTACTTTGAGCTCTACATTTCTTCCATGGAAGATCAGATTGCAAATTGCTTTGGATATTGCCAATGGGCTTCAATACATTCACGAGCATACAACCCCCAGTGTTGTGCACAAGGATGTGAAAAGTAGCAATATTCTCTTGGATGGAAATTTCAGGGCAAAAATTGCGAATTTTGGAATGGCGAAATCAGGGATAAATGTTCTTACAAGACACATAGTAGGCACACAGGGGTACATGGCTCCGGAATACCTTGCAGATGGATTGGTGACGCCCAAGCTTGATGTGTTTGCATTTGGAGTTGTTCTGCTAGAGCTCATTTCTGGAAAAGAAGCCATAGTGCGTGAAGGGGGAGTTCCATTAGCAGGGAAGGCAGGTCTTCTTTGGACCCAAATCAAACCTCTTATGGAAAGGGAAGACAGAGAAGTGGAACTGAAAAAGTGGATTGATCCAAATCTCAAAGGTATTTGTCCTGATGATAGTGTTCTTGGCCTTGCAATGATAGCAAAAGCCTGCGTCGACGAGGATCCTGGAGCACGACCAAGCCTTCCAGAAATAGTTTACAAGCTCTCAAAAGCGTTGGAGACACTTATGGAACATTCTGATGAAAGTTTTGAGGCTCCGATTCAAGTTATTGCAAGGTGATTCTCCATGTTTTGCAGTATCCCCTCTTGACTTGATCCTCATCAGAGTATTTTGCTGATCCAATTCGTAAGGTCCATATTCGTCTGCTTCATATTCTGGTATTATACCCCGCCTGTTGAGGACATCAAAGGATGATGGAATGGCTCATATTCGAAATATGTTTTCCCTGAATATCTGCATGTTTACAGGTACTTCTGCAGGTCCTACAGAAATCCCAAACTATGAGTATTTGTAGTATTATAACTCCAAAAGGGTATTTTTATATTTTTCAGTAACTGCTGTATAAACTCTCAGGCACTAAATGATATAGCTAAGCATTCCACTGTAATTACCTATAAGCATAATGCATTTTCTGTAATATTATGAGGAGTATGCAGAGTATTACAAACAATAAATTGCATTTATTCAAGCAGAGTACTGCAAAGCTTAAGAGTCAATTCAGGTTTATATGGTATAGATTGATTCACTGTATGCATAATAACATAATAGGAGGATATTTCAAGCTCTTTAGGTGTCTCGTTGCTGCGAGCAAAGAAATATTGACACTAGATTTTTAAAATGTGAGAGGCATTCTTGTGAGTGCCTTAAGAATGTTCTAGAAAAATATTTCCTTCTTCGACCTGTATTGACTCTGCACTCTGCAACCACGCAGCAGGTTATGTTTTCATATCTACTCTTCTTTTGCAAGATTTTAAGAGCTTTCTTATTCATATCTACTCTTCTTCTGCATGATATTAAGAATTTTTTCATATCTATTCTTCTTCTGCATGATATTTAGAGATTCTTATAATTAGATGTAGCTGCTCTTTGCCGTGTTCTGAAATGTTGTTCTATGGATTTTCCCCAGATTTGATTTTCTGGGAAGCAATTTGTTGTTTTCCATGTATCAGCTAGGTCCTTTTTGTGATGGGGGCTATCTGATAAATTCCTCATTACAGTTTGAGTGTGGCTCATTTCTCCAACTTCTTCCTTTGAGCCACAGTTTCCACACTTCGATATTCAGTTAACTCTGCCTGGCTCTGATACAATGATATCTTCTATTTATCAATTGGGACTACAACCTAGGGCCTCTCAAGTGTATACTGGTGTGCACTACCATTGGACTATTGGTTCAATTTATAAATAGGGCTTTTTTATAGACTCCTCATTATGGCTCAAGTGTGACTCATTCTCCTACACGATTTCCTTGTAGATTCTTTGCTGTTGAAAGTAGACAAATCTTTACAGGGAGCACCGAGCCTAGTTTCATAAACTTGGGAATTAATAGATGTATGTTGATGATTATAGATGAAGTTCCTACTGAGAAGCTTCAGATCTCATTTCTAAGGCAGGAAGACAGTTTTTCTGATAAGCTGATAAACATTGAACTTTGAATTCAGGGAAGTATAACTGAAATACCAAAATGACACAGTATTATGAGCTTGAACCAACATATGGAAGTTAATTTCATTTATCTTCACAATGCCACAATGTTCATAGTAGTTAGGGTAGAGGCAAGGCTGTTAGGCTTTTACAGTTCTCCTGGATTGCTCTGTTGAAGAATTCTCAGCAGGGCCAGCGCGGACTGGTGTTTTGTTTCCTAGGCCTGGCTAGTTCAGAATCAAAAAAATCTTCTAATTAACACAATTTTCATAGGGATGGAAAGCTGTTACTGGTATGGAAGGTCTGGGAAAGCTTTCTACATTATAAAAATAAGAAGAATGTGTATTAAAGATCAGTTGTGCAGAAAAATACAAGGGTTCAATCGATACCTGTGTTTTTGTCTAATTCACTGGCCTTATGGTGTAAGTTTTTTCAGGCAATTTGTCCAAACTGAACTGAAACAGGATTTGGGGGAAAAAAAACCCTTGTCCCCATACCCTGATAGGTTCCAGAGGACAAGTCCAGGCAGCTGTAAAAGGACAAAATAAAGCCTTACCCACACAAATGCCCATCGGGAAGGACAAGGCGGGGGCGCTTGAAGCATACTTATCTATCTTAAAACCTTAACCATACTTGGATCTTAAATTCATAAGAATATAATATTTCTACAAGTTCATCGTATTAGGTGTGATATAGTGGGTAGATTTTTTTTGCAGTTATTATTCAAGTCACACACTCTCTAACCACCGTCGCCAATTGAATGATAAAAATATATTGAGATTGCGAATGCAGCTCGATATTTTGACAGCAGCTTAGACAGAGTTAACCAGAGTTCATCTTATAAGCAAGTAAATGTGTTCATGCAATGGGAACCTGGGCGTATGACTTAAAAGTCCCCTTGTTTTCTATCCCATTTTGGAAAATACAAGTTGTGGGTAGAACTTTTCTGAATTTATTTCGATTAATTAATTGTTTAAGGTGGATCTAACGATAGGGGAAGAGCACCAGTAACCGAACGCGTTCTAATAACCACATACTCCATGCACACTTGACCTTCTAATTACTAATCTTAAAGGAGCCCCAAAAATGATTACACATGTATTAATAGTCAATCCTTTTTAGTCTTTTTGGTTGGTAATTGGTCCATTTGTGCACCAGTATTGGGACATTTGTGTACAACTACTGGGACATTTGGCCACAATAACTGACATTTTTGACATTTTTGAGTGAACCGCTATTGGCACATCTTTGAATGGATATCGGGTGACAATTTGAAATGACCACTTCTTGATGCTTTAACACTCGACGATCTCTATAGGGAGTTTCCTTAATACCCAGAAGCTAAGAAGTATTTTTTAAGATGTCAACTCACATACAAAGGCAACAAAAAACAATCGTTGAAACCCGACATATAGTTTAGGTTCTACATGTGCGCGAAATTAAGATGTACGGGTGCTAGTGTTCTTCCCCTAGTTTGAGCCTTCTTAAATTTAAAGAATATTGGACCAAGTCAAACAGTGCAATGTTTAAAAAAAGAAAGACCATTCCAATGGTTGGTAATAGGTTTGAAATGGATTAAATGTTTGTCCCTTGCTTGATTGGGTACATAAATATGATGAATTATTTAATCATTGGATGTCGGATGTAGGAGTATAATAGAATGATTAGATCATTTAATATTAAATATTATAATATTGTAAATAGTAATAAATGAGGGGAGAGAATATGTAGTTTTTTGACAAAAGATAATGTGTTGATTGATGAAGAGTGAGTTTGGCATGTTTTAAAATTTGGAAATGTTTTGTACAATTATGGATGAGAATTAAAATATTCTCTCTTGTTGGGTTATTTTTGTGGTTTTGGATATAGTTGGTGGCTACTTGGTCCGTGTCTAGGAATTCAACCTTATGATGCTCTCTAAATTCTACCTTGTGAATTCTCTAAAATGCAAATCACTAGATAATAGCATTCTTTATCCTATGCTCAATTTTTCCTATCAAGCTTGTAATATTAAAAAATTCGCTTAACAACTTCAAACAAGCAAATGGATTCCATAAAAATTGTTAGGTGATTCACATGTGCTAGGATGATCTTAAGAAAATATGCTAAAATTCATTGCTTAATTTGAATGCATATTTGAATGATTGTTCTTGTATTATTAATTGTACTCTCTTGATATTGGATGATGAGTATTTTGTTTTAAGATGTTACAAAGCAAATGCAATGAATGTCTCTTTACACAAACATCAAAAACTGCTATTGCTAATTACAGATCCATTTAAGTTTACATAAAAAGATATATCACCTAATGTGATTGAATAATACATTTGTTGCTCGGTAGCCTCTGTTCTTGGTTTTGATAACCAAATTCACCTTTTGTTGTTTTGGTTCTTGAAACTTTCAGTTTGATCCATAGATGTGCTCGTAGGCTTCATTCATCCTCTCTTCTATATTCACATCATCTTTTTTAATGAATGATTGCATCATCTATTTATAAGATAGATTGATCTCATCAAGTTTCACGTAAAACAATGTTAACTCTAAGACCGGGTTTATAACTTTTACCTTGATCTCCTAATCTATGTGTTTTAAATTAGTTAGACTAATTGAAACACTTACATTAATGTTTCTTGTCCCTAAAGAAATGGTTTTTAAAAACAAATCAAGATTCTATAAATAGAATGAGACTGTTTTATCTGACGTGGAAGTCAGATCCACTTTTTGTGGGCTGCAACTGACTTTCGGTTTCTGTCAGTTGGTTATGCTCTTAAGTTAGTTGATTGTCTCCCGGGTTCCTTGCTTGAACTGTTTCTCGGGTTGCACTTTGACTGTCTCTTGGGTTGCACTATCTCCTGCGCGTCGGGTTTCTCTTTATCCTTCTAACTTTGCATTTTCAGTTTACACACGAAATTGTGTCATCGGTTCTCTTTGTACTTAGTCGTTTTTGGTGATCTCTGATATCTGCATTTTTGGTTTGCTCTTTGTTCTGTCTTTCGATGTATACTTACCGAAAGTGTTCTTTGCATACTAATGACAAAATAATGTCATCAATCTCCCCCTTTGACATTAGTATCAAAAACTGATATGTGCAAAATACTAACAAAATGTTAAGTATGTACAACATATATAATCCTTAGTCATTTCATGACTCCCCCCTATGTATATGCCGGTATATCATTATTTTCCCCTATGGATAGGTATATTTACATATCATTACTTTCCCCCTTTTTTGATATTAAGGGCAAAGGTGTATACCTTATAGCTTATAAAAAATGTGAGAGTGTGAAGACTTCATGTCTTCCATCATCCCATTGGTCCTTCAAGTTCTCTAGAGCCATGTGCTCGAGTGTGATCTTTGAATGTATATCGTAGATGATGTCTGCTACAAACATCTTAGGGGTTGCTATCAGTTGTCTTGCTGAACTAATATGTTGTTGAATCGGTGTGATATTTGGTAGAAGTTGAGCTTGGAGCTCAGTGACCTCTTCCCTGAATTGTGTCTCTGCTTCCCACAGTTCCTGCCTTAACCTTTTTATTTCAATGATTTTCTCATAATGCAACTTTAGTGCATTGTCATTGGTGGTTAAGTTGTTAGCTAGATCATAATCCAACTTGTTATGTTGTCACTATGCTCTTTAGTGAACTTTTCTAGTGTGCTTAGTTGTTGAATCAAGGAAATAGCTTCAGTGATAATTGGATCTAATTCACTTATGAATTCTGAAAGCTTTACCTTGTTTACTGTCGTGCTTCTTGGCTGATTTTTTCAACAAGCTTGTGCTGATATTTCTGCTCTGCTCTCTCCTCTATTGCCTTTTCTCCATCAATGTTTTGCGTTGTAATGTCTTCTGTGAGAGTAGCTAGTTGATCAAGTATCGGTTTATTCTGATCAATATCAACATCGGGTACTATCTGATGCAAGATGTCCCTAGTTGTTTCCAATACCATGGAGTCTCGGTGCTGCTTTTTTAGCTTCTCCTATAATGCCTTCCTCTGGCATATTTCACCGTACTCTTTAAGTGCCTCATAGTCAAGTGTAGTTGGATCACATTTGGGAATCTCAATGATTTCGTCTAGAGTGACTTCCAACTTACACTTGTTGGATTTCTTCTTGTTCTTTTGTGTTACACTTGAATGTAGGACCATAGCCAATTTCTCAGCTTTGTCTATTGTGCTAGATGAAGTGACTTGTGGTGTTGCCTCTTTTTGCTGCTGTGCTTTGGTGTCAGCTTGTCAATTTTGAGTGGACGTCTCCACATCAACCTTTACATTGTCTGTAGCAACCTTTTCGTTTTCCTTAGGAGTGCCATCTTTTGGTTTAGCTCCTTCATCAGACTCCTTGTGTACTTCATCTGCCTTTTTCTGTGCATCCTTCTCTGTTGTGTCTCCATCTGTTTGCTTTGGTTCTCCTTCTGTAACCTTGTCAGTTTCGGTTACAATGTGAGTGTCTCCGATGTCCTTCTGATCATCGGTGTTGTATTTCTTTCCTTGATCCCCTGCATCCTCGAGAATGCTTGAATCTTTGTCAGCTGTTTTGTCTTTCTCTTGAAGTATATTGATGGCTTGCATCAATATTGGCATGTTTCTTGGTATGTTCACCTGTGCATTATCAAATGTAGTGTCATGTTTGTCGGTTTTGTCCTTGATAACAGTGACAGCTTCATCTTTTTGTATTTGTGCTACTGGATCATCGGTTATGTCAATGACTGTGTTGTCCACAATGTTGTCTATAGTGGTGTTTGGCCATGACTCATCTACAACATCCATATTCTTGTTGTCGGTTGTGTCAAATTCTTCCTTGTCTAACTTAACTAATGTGTCATCTTCTGCATCTTTGATTATTATCTGTTCTTGAGTTGCCTGATTGTCATCTTTTTGTTGTAGGTCTTTTTCGGGGCTAGCTTCCTTAATAGGTTTGTTGAGTATTTTACTCCACTTTTTGTGACTTTCTTTTTCAAGTTTTATAAGCCTCCCTTCAAGAAAATTGTAGGTTCTCAACTTGGGTGAGAACTCCTTTGTATGGTTCTCCATCATCTCATCAATTTCTTCCCTCTTGGATTCAGGAGGCATAAGAGAAACAAGTACTCTTTCCCTTATCTCCTTCTCATTCTTTAATGCAAATATTCATCTGGAATATAATTTGTCCAAGAGTTCCTTTGGTACCATACCACCTTTGAATTGTATTGGTACGTACTTGAATTTGTACATCTTTGCAATGATGGCATCTTCAACTTTGTTCTGATCTTCTGGGTCCAGTTTTAACCATCTTCCGATTTTAGAATCTGTGATAGATTCTAAATTTGCAATAGATTTGTGTACCTCGTCAATTCTTTCTGGAACCTTGATCTTTTCTACTTGTACACCTTCATCTTGTTCGGTGTCCTCAATATCTTCTCTATTTCTGATCAGCTTCCTTATTCTTTTGGTTGGCCCTCTTTTCGGTGTGGCCGGTTTCCTCTTGTAGGTTCTTACTTGTCCTTTCTTCAAAGGTGAAGGACTTGAGTCGTTAGCTGTTTGAGTTCTTATTCTTGAAGAAGCTATGGTCCTTGGCTTCTTAGCTGGTGGAGGAGGTGGTGAATCTGACTCTGTGGCCTCAGAGTCATTCTTTTCTGCAGCTTCACCGATGGGTGACTATGTTAGTAATAACTGAGAGGTGGGGAGGGGGTGAATCAGTGGCCTCAAATTTTAATCCTTAAATCAACCCTTCAACTCTTATAACCACTAATTATTTCTCAGTTATCTTTTGTCCTACAAGATGAATGCCTTGAACAACTTATATCAATTTACTACTTGTCAGATTGCTCTGTTAAACCTTCTTCTTAATGTTTACCGATAAGCAGATATCTATTTACCGAAATATAGTACATATGCAGAGTATACCGATATATGCAGAATGAATTATGTAAGATACAAAACAATAAAGAAATGCATCATACACACATATAACACATGGATTTTCATGTGGAAACCCTGTTAAGGAAAAAAACCACTGGGACTGGTACCCCAAAATTTCACTCTTCTGAAGTGAGCCTTATTAGGAGCCAACCCTGTTAAAGGTTACAAACACACTGTTAGGTGTGACCTTGTTAGAGGATTTTACACATATAGGTTGTCACTTAGTATCAAGCATCTAATGCTGCCATCCTTGAATCAGTCTCTCTCTTAGACTGTCAATAGGCATTGGGCATATCCAATGCTACTTTCATGAATCAACCTTTTTGGCACTCCTTGGGATGTACCTCAATATATAGAAGACTGTTAAGTCTTGCTCTGTTAAGAGACTTGATGCTTCAATGGTTAAACTGAAACAATATGACCTGTTTCTAATGCAATTTGAATTGCAGATTTTCAGATCTATTTAAGTACATTACCTCTCTGATCAATGTATTAATTCAATTATTTTGTGCTCCACACTCTCTGCTCTGTGATGTTGTGCTCACTATTCATCGGTGTCTGCAAAATTTCTTAGCTCTCCTTCAACTTGATTAATCAGTATTGCATGAAGTTATTCTTCATTAGTTTCTCTTCAGCATCCCTTTTCATTCACTCCCCTTAATCCCTTTTCTGTGAATGTTATATTTTTAGAAAATGAATTAAGCTTGCCTCTTATATAGACATGATATTCATTGTTTCTTGATTCTTGATTCTTGGCGTGAAGAACAATCTAGCCAATTAAATTTAAAGCATAATTCATGATTTGTCTCGTAGTTATCTTCTTGCCAATTGTACAAATCATCTTTAAATCAATCACTTAACTCTTGTCAAATAAAACAAAGAAAAGAACCAGTTAAGTCTATCTTTAGCTCTTGCCAGCTAGATATTTTGTCATTTTCTGAACTCTCTGTTCCGTCGGTCAACTCTGCAGTTAGTCGTCAGTGACAACTGACAGTTCCGTTGGGGTGACTCCAATTAGCTTTGGGATCTCCGTCCGTCGGGCATCATTGGATTTTTACTCGTCGGGGAACCCTATTTTCAGCTCGTCGGGCATCCTGTGGTTTTGCTTTGTCGGGCAACACTGTCTTTTGCTCGTCGGGTATCACTGTGACTTTTTTTCTTTGCCTTTTACGATGGTGTGCACTCCGTTAGTGTTGTCTGTCACTTAGTGAATACTTGATTTTTATGCATTGCTGAAAGCATAACCTTTGTTTCATTGATTCTCTGAAGTCTTTGGCATTATTTACATGACCGTACATATGATATCAAGTTGACATCAATGACAATACAAACCATTTAACTGATTTAATGCCTTGCATTATCTTCAACTTTACATTATCAAACATTCAATCATTTATATGTCATCAATCTCTCCCTTTGGCATTGATGGCAACATACTATATTATCACACTATACTATTTCTAATACAATATGAAATACAATCGTTGAGATTCATCAAACTACCAATCTTTCCCTTTTGTCAACCGATAAATGTCTGAACTTCGGTAAGCTTTGTTTTAGCTTATATTTGATTCCTGCAGTTCTCTTTCTTCTGATGTGTTGTGACCTCTCCTTGTGTCAATTTCTTTCCTTTGACTGTTCTTTCTCTTTTGATGTCTTTTTCTTTTGTCAGCAACTCTCCCTTTGTATAATCTTTCATACAATTTTCTCTCCCTTAGGCTATAATCTATCCCTGTTGGAGTAATCTGATAATGGATAATCTATCTCTCTTTTTCCTGAAGGATGTGATAATATGGATAATCTCTCTCCCTTTGACAACAATGCCAAACAAATATTTTACAAATATCTGACATTCA
>MU227858.1:741932-754770 GCA_018584345.1 Thuja plicata
TGACTGTGGGAGTATCCAATACTCTTTCAGCAGCCTCTTCATATTCTGAAGTATTTCCATCATGAGAGCGCTGATTGGTATTCATGTCTCTCCTTACATTACCCTCTCTATTTCTTGGAGGGGTTTCGTCCATATAAGCTTGATCTCTCTTTTTCCTCCAAGACATACCTATTCTTGAAGATGATGGGAGTCCATCATGTAATACTCTTTCAGGATCAGCTCTTACCCTTGACCTGGTATTCATTCCAAAAGACATTTGTTAATTTTGCACTAATCTCAGAGATCTCCTTTTAGAGTCGCCACCCAATAAATTGGGATGAATGAATGGCTATCAAGGGACAATATGACAACACCACTAGGATTCTGTGAAAAATTTAGACCTTGACACACCAGAGATGTTTGAATACTTCAACAAGACTTTACAATCTCTATCCCCAGCAGAGTCGCCAATTTGTTAGCTCTTTTTCTTGCAACACTTACCTAATGATGACAGTATACTTTGTGTACTCAGTTGCAACCTCTTTTAAGAAAGAGAAAGACTAATTTCTAAGGATTGGATACGATCCTTCTTCGTTTTTGAGCTCCATAGACTCAGGCAGGTTTTACCTTTTAAAGATTACTGATATCTCAGTCTATGTATCTGGTGGATTGTTTCATTCATAGGTCATGTGCTAAAAACCTCACTGTAATAACTTGTATAATACTTGAGAGATTGCAATAACTAATTTAAAACAGAGTACTATAAGCTAGGCTATGGTTTTAACAACATACACCAGTGAGATAAGGACTTTCATCCTTCTTCCTTTTCTTTAGGAGGGATAACCTAATGATTCACTCTCCAAGGAATCAATAAAGTGGACACTGTCCTGCTGACATTAGTCCTTACTGAGTTCAGTTTGTTTGTTCTTAGTAACAAGAGTATTTTGATTAAATTGGTTTTGATGCCTTGAAATAACTTGGACAATAATGAGTTATCAGACCAATTTCTGGACCAGTGCCTATCCCTTGGGTTACAGAGTCAATAAACTAAGATCTCATAGAAACAAAATATAGTAAGCTGCCTTACAACCCACATGCAATTCAGATAAGTTGCCTTACAAATTACCCTGTCACCTCTAAACGATTGTATCAAATTTTTAAAAAAACCATTATGCTCCCTGAAACTACTCACAAAACTTAGTTCTTTCCTTAAAAGAAACTTGCAAGCAATTAGATAGTTACCTTATAACCAAAATGCTTCAGAATGCCTTGCAAACTTAAACATAAAAGAGCATACACAGAGTATAAAGAGACAACATTTGAAGAGAGTAAAATTGCACCGTATTTTATTTATATGATCCAGCTTCCATACATGAAAGATTTTTGCAACTTCAAAAAATAGACAGAAGTTCAGAACATCTAAATTCTACAATATATTTCTTCTCTTTTCCAAGAAATTCCAACCTCAAAGACCTCTTACAATTACAACTGTTTTTCTATATATATGCTTTTGACCATCTTGGAATCCTTTGATATTTAGGATGCAACAAGCTTCGGATGGTCAAAGAAAACCTAACCCTAAAACTATAAAAGAGACAAAAAAAAGAAGAAATGATGGAGTGATCAAGTCAAAATGAAAACAAATATTTTTTTTTCTTCTCCCGATCTAGCGACTACAATCAGATTTGTATAGATGGTAGCTGGTAGTATTTATGTTGAGTCCGGATAGCCGTGCTTGCATACTCATCTACATTCTCCTTTTGCAATAACTATCCTCCTTATCTCGAACAGTGCAGTGCCAAGTGTTCACCTTTACTCCTCGTCCAAAATTTCTTCTTCTACCGCTGGCTTCTTTCTCTTGGGCGTGGTCATCAACTCCCATGCTTTCACTTCATCATTTGATGGCCACTTGAAGTCTTGAGTACTCTGTATTTGGACCTTTTGTCTGTCCCATCTGGCATCAGTGATATTCTTGACATCCAAGAGCACATTTGCATTTGCTCTCTTATTTTGTGTAGAACCAGGAAGTAACCTAAGGAATTCATCAGAAAAACTCGCCTTTCCCTTTTTCTCTTCCTCACTTCCTCCACTTGTCGAAGCAACACTAACAGTCCCGCTCATACTTGCAATGCCTTGAATCTTTCTCAGACATCGCGACAAAAGGAAAAGCACTGAGTCTCATTGTCGTTGATTCCATTTTCTCCTTCTGGAAACCATGCGATAAACCCATAATATCCACTCACCTTATGACACTTGTCACAAAGTCATTCGTTCTCTTACTGCACAATGGAAAACTGAGTCATCATTCTTTTCTTGGTGACAACCCGACTATGTTTTACGCTAAACCTCAGACGGTTAGTCGCGAAGTCTCGGTCAAAATCTCTTAACCGTCGTTCCTTCTCGAGACTACGCGACTAAAGGCTTTGCATAAATTTTAAACTTGGATCTTCTTGGCGATAACGCGACATGAGGTAATCGCAAAGTCTGAAGACATTTCAATAACTGTTGAGAATTTCTCGCGATTACCCGACTAATCAGTGGGTCCCCTCTGCATAATGCTTTATTACATAATTATCTTGCAACGAGACGACATGAAGAAATCGTAGAGTCTTGTAATGCCAAAGGAATATACTAAATTTAAACGAGACCATGCGACAAAAGAAAATCACCAAGTTGAGAAGGATTAGGGAATATTCGTTTGGAGTAACGCGACAAAGCGATTTGATTAAAACACATGACTTAAGTGGACTGAAAAAGCAATAGCAAAACATAAGCGACATGACTTAGGGTTTTTTTTTTCAACTTTTAACACTTGGAAGGCTTAGGGTTTGCAAGGTTTTTTGCAAATTGAGACAGGTTCAGATTTGAAAACCTGAAAACTTGACACAGGTAAAGCAACAAGGAACGAGAGATAGCCGATTAAAAACACCAAATCACAAAGAAAAGAACAGGGAACCAGGAAAGCTGCCAAAACAAGAAATACAACCAACAGTTGCATTGACCGAGCTTTCTGGATTGCCCCAGGATCAGCTCGGGCTAGCTGGTGATTATGACATTCTTTGGTCTAGATTTGGGTTAGGCCTTGATAGACTGTCCACGTTGCTGGGTAGTTTGATATGTGGGATTCTATGCCCCGATCGTCGACAACGTGGTTTTTCTATTGGCTTTGGTAGTGTCTTGCAGAGTATGGTCTGGGACCATACCATCTTTTCTTGGGGTCCTTGCATGTTGGCCCACATGCACTTTCACATGTTGTATGCGACTTACCTTGATGGTAAGTCGCCCGGCTGCGGTGCTACTTTGCTACAGATTTGGGCATGGGAGCATATAGCAGTCTGTCATCCTATTGGTGCCTGTGCTCTCCCGACAGATAGGCCGTATGTGTTCATGTATAATGGTGCTATTGTCTAGACTCATATGGGTCATCTTACATACTGGCGGCAGCAGCTAGATATGATTCCTTATTTTATTTGGAGGCCGTATAGAGATTGTCCCATCTGGATGGAGAGGACATCCATCTCCCATTTTGTCGACAACGTAGATACTTGATTGGTTGCGTGACTGATCGCATCCATATGATAGATTTTCATAACACCGACAGGGTGTTACGTCAGTTTGGAGAGTAGCAGGATGTATCTGATTCTTACGCATACTTTGCTTGGAGGTCCAGGGATACTGTCGTTTGGGGTGGTGTGGTATCACTTGATGTCGCTCGCACTGAGTTTTTGGGATTACTTCCTATGGCATGGACCTGGCGCTCTGCCACTGTAGACCCAGGTTTGTCTTATTTATGATTACTTATGTACTTCCTTTTTGCTCTTTGATTCTTGCTCATATATTTTTTTTGATACTTATGTCATTATCTGCTTTGGTACTGATAGTTGAATTTGTCTTTCGCAGGCACTACACCACAATATGATGCCCATTGGTTGCAACATCGACCTGTTGCACTGACAGATGTCTCATGTCCTGTTCCTGGGACTATCATGAGGAGGGCCCGACGGGTACGACGTGGTAGGGGAGGCCGTGATGGAGGGAGAGGTGGTGGTAGGGGAGGGGGAGATGGGGGTAGAGANGTGAGGGATGGTGGGAGAGATGGAGGATGGGGGAGAGGAGACGATGGAGGGGATGATCCTGGGCTCGAGGATGCTGGTGGTGGAGTTAGGGCTAGTGGTGGCAGGAGTGGGGGACGGTGTAGTGCTCCCAGAGTTGGATTGGGTGCTATCCTAGAGGATGAGGAGGCTATAGAGGAGGAGACACCTCAGTTGGTACGGAGGGTTCACAGGCGGACGACTGCAGTTTTGGCTACCAGAAATGAGGATAGAGTTATTATTGAGGATGTTGATGTGGAGATTATGGATATAGATGTGGAGGCTCTAGATGAGCAGAGTGCTAAGACAGATTCCTTTGGGGATAGTGGCAGTACTGGGAGTAGCACAGGTGACATTTTAGAGAGTGGTGATGATTATGTAGTTCTGAGATGGAGAGGAGATAAGGGATTGGGGGACAGGATGGAGGAGGGTGATATGGACGTTGCCATGGGTGGTATGGATGATGATCCCTTGGAGGTGGAGTGCCTCACCCAGCAGGTTCAGGATCTGCAGGCCTGACTTGCCTTATCCGATGCACGTGCGACTATCTTGGAGGTTCGTGTTACAACAACTGAGTCTAGAGAGAGACATGCTCTAGCCGAGGTCTGCACTTTCATTGATAGTGTACAGGATGTTTCCCATAGAGATATTCTAGATAGGTACTATAGATCTGGGCGAGACGCTCATAGAGAGATTAACTACTAGAGACGCCATTATGAGGGCACAGTTCCTGCGGCAGAGAGGGTGCCTAGTTACACAGCATCGTAGAGATCTAGCAAGGCTCAACATTCTCAGAGTAGTGGTGTCAGAGCTCCGGGGTCCTCTCATAGGACAGATTCTGATATGCCTCCCCCTCGTGCGCCTCCTGGCGAGGGTGGGGGTAGCTCTTGTTGACCATGTTCCATGTTCGATTTTTGTAGTGATTCATTGTATACTCTGAGTAGTACCATTTTTTGTATCCCGATACACTGATATACATGTTGATTTCCTTCTTTGATCAAACTTGTGACCCTTCATTTGTACTCAAATATTTTGATTTACATGAGATGCAACTATGTTTTTTATATGATGTGCAATGGTTTACTTGTTATATGAATGATTCTACATGCTTATGATATTTTTAAATGATGAGATGAATATGCATTATGTTTCTATTATGCAGACTCGTACATGGATGTTTACTTTTCCTATGATACTGAAATGTCATGCAGGATGGTGTAAATGACATGCATGTTTATATGAGATGTTTTATGGATGCATGTGATGTTATGATTTATCATGTATGCAACTACTATGTGTTTTTCTTTTCTGATGTATTTATTGGAATGAATGCAATCTATATGCAAAAAATATCTGAGTAATGCATGTGTTAGTTAGAAAGATGTTAATTTGGATAGATGTGCTCTGAGATTGATCTGATAGAGTGTAGTGATAGAAAGGATTTTCTTTTTGCATTTTGTGGATAGATATGATCTGATAGATAGGAATAATTTCCCAAGTCGCTACCCCTATTTCAATAATTGTCATCATTGCATCTTTTTTTTTGTATTTTCTGATATTCCGAAAGAGCGTCAAATGATCCAGATCACATACCACCTGGATACCGCTATGACCTCTTGATATCAGAAGGAGTAGAGAGATTGAATAGGAAGAGACCCATAGTGCACCCAAATATTGACCATCTGGGTTCAACTATGTTCCTTGTTTGAAAAGGAAGAGAGCCAAAAGCACCCAGATATTGACCATCTAGATACCATTTGTCCTCTGAATTAACCTAAAACAAAGAAACCGAGATAGAACTCCTATGCATCCTAGGTCCATCTGGATAACACACTGAGCTCTTGATTTCTGAAAGGGAAAGACAAGCAAACAAGATAGAACTCCTATGCCCCTAGAGTCCATCTGGATAGCATCGTGAGATCTTGTTTGCAACATAAAGGGAAAGACCATAGAAACCAAGATAGAACTCCAAAGCAACTCAGAGTCCATCTGAATATTGCTGCGAGCTCTTGATTCTATAAAACCAAACAAACAAAAAATAAAAGAGAAGGAATGTCTAATTCTTTCCCAGGGTTATGCTCAGATCGTGGAACTCCGTGGCTTCCAGATAAGTGACAGTGCCTACCACATTTATCCTGAATCATCATGGCCTTGAAATCAAAGTGAACATTCAACAGACAACAATCAAATAAAATTAGTCATGATCTATCATAGCTACTCTCCTCACGTGGTGGATCCTGGAGTAGCATAAGAACGTGACCGCAAAATATAGACTGACATTTGACCGACTTGACTGACCTAGTCAACATTTTGTTGGATGGTTCCTTGATGCAGTTGGATTCTCTTGATTGGCTTGACTCTTTGGATAAGCTTCATTAGCTTGTTTTCTTTGATCGCGTTGGCAGCGGATTGAGCTGTGTCAAATGGGCCGAATGCGTGTTCGCAAAGCTAATGATTGTGACAGTTGATTGATTTAATTTTTTTGATCATATTGGCAGCGGATCAAGCTGTGTCAGATGAGCCCAATGCTAGTTCGCAAAGCTCATGATTGTGACAATTGATAGATTGATTTGATAATTCTAGCAGCTGATCAAGTTGTGTCAGATGGGCCCAGTGCGTGTTTGCAAAGCTCATGATTGTGACAATTGATAGATTGGATGATGTGATCATGTTGGCAGCTGATCGAGCTGTGTCAGATGGGCCCAATGCTAGTTCGCAAAGCTCATGATTGTGACAATTGATAGATTGGATTGGTTTCCAGTTGCTTGTTGATAAACGAGTTGGTTTTATTGCTTGGGATTTTGTAATTTTTTGAATGTTTTTGATGAAGATTGATTTTCTCTTGATTGTTGATCTTTTTAGGATTTTTGATGAATTTTCCAATTTTTAAGATTTTTTAGGACATTTAGAATTGCCCCCTAGTCTGGTTGACCAGTATTAACCATTGGTAAGTGCTTGGTGCTCAGAGGGGATTGTGCTTGTGGATATAGCCTTAGATAGTTAGTCTTGCGTTTGAAATCTGCTCAAGCTTTTGGAGTGCATTGATGGTGAAGCTAGATTTGAACACTTGGCGCCTGTTTGTCAGGGTTTCACCAAGGTACCTACTCAATAGCACCTGATTGCTAGGTTTTCACTAAGAGAACGATTTTGTTTCTCTTTACTTTTTTGCTTTTTTGATTTTATTTTATTTTTTGTTGCCAAGGTGCCTGATTGCCAGGTTTTCACCAAGGTAACTTTTGTATTTTCTAATTTTTTGGTATTTTCTAAATATGTAGATAAGTGCCTTAACCATAGAGACCTCAAGGGTAGAACCTCTTGAGGTGCATGCTGTTGATGTAGTCGGGGAGCTGATCTCCTTCTGGTGTTGCTAGGATGAATGCCCCACTCTGAGTAGAGTTGACAATGACAAATGGTCCTAGCCAGTTAGGCTCGAACTTTCTGGGTTTGACTCTCTCTGCTTGGTTCTTCTAATTTTCCATGAGTACAAGGTCTCCTACCTCAAATGTTCGTGGCTTTACATTTTTATGATAATTCCTTCTAAGGTGATTCTGATAGCCTTGTAAGTGGTCGAAAGCATGTTGTCTTCTTTCATCTAGCAACTCTAGTTCGCTAAGCCTTGCTACTCTGTAGTCTTCATCTGTGATCAGGTTCTTCAGTGATATTCTTAGGGATGGGATTTCCACTTTGAGGGTAAGACCGCCTCTGATCCATAGACTAGGGAGAAAGGAGTGGCTGCTGCAGGTGTTCTCACACTAGTTCTGTATGCCCATAGTGCGGGACTAAGCTGTAAATGCCAGTCTCGCCCTTATTCATTCACTGTTTTCTTAAGGATTTTCAATATTGTCTTGTTTGTAGCTTTGGCTTGTCCGCTCCCTTGAGGGTAGTAAAATGAGGAGAACCCTTGTTTGATATGGAACTGTTCACATAGGTCTTCAACATCCTTGTTCTAGAAAGGTGTACCATGATCTGTCAAGATTGTTTGTGGGATCCCGTATTGACAGATAATGTGGTTAAGTATGAACATCACTATTTGCTTTCCAGTGATGTAAGTGAGGGAAATTTCTTCCACCCACTTGGTGAAGTACTCCGTTGTTACTATGATGTACTTGTGTCCATTTGTAGAAGGTGTTATCTTTCCCAGTAGATCAAATCCCCACATTGAAAATGGAAATGGTGATGTGATAGGATTTAGTTCCTGGGCTGGTGCATGGATGAGGTCTCTATGAATCTGACACTGTCTACACCTTTGAACATGCTTGTGTGCATCTGTCTCTATTGTTGGCCAATAGTATCCCATATGAATGATCTTCTTAGCTAAGTTGTTGCCACCTCCGTGGGTTCCACATATTCCTTCATGTACCTCTTACAAAGCTTTCTGGGATTCCACAGAAGTGAGACATCTTAGTAACATTCCATCTAGACTTCGTTTGTATAAAGTAGTTGAGAGGATGGTATACCTATAGGCTTGGAGGATGAGGGATTTTCTCTGGTTCCTAAATAGATTGGAAGGTAAGACATGGTTTTAGAGATAGTTATAGACATCTTGGTACCATGGGGATTCAGGACCAACAAGGACACACACTGATTCTGTGATAGATGCCTGATGTGATGGCACTAAGAGTTTCTACACTAGAAACTGGAATCTTGTTTCATTTCCTGGTATATCAATCAGTGATGCTATGGTAGCCATCGCATCTGCAGCTTTGTTCTGTGCTCTTGGGACTTGCTCGAAGAGAATGTAATGGAACTTGGTGCGCAATCTTTCCATCTGGGCTCTGTATGGTATGAGCTTTTCATCTTTGGTCATATAGTCATTGTTGACTTGACTAATGACCAACTGCAAGTCTCCAAAGACTTTTAGGTTCTTGATTCTCCATTGGATGTCTATCGTTACACCAATTACTAGTGCCTCATATTCTTCTATGTTGTTGGTGCACAAGAAGTTTAGTCTAAAAGAATTTGGAATTGTATCATGATTTGGAGTGATAAGTACTATCCCTGCCCCTGCACCATGGTTCGTACACGATCCATCAAAATAAAGTTGCCATACTTTGATTTCCGGTTGTAGTGTCATGATAGATTCGTCAGGAAAATCAGATACAATGGGCTGATGGTCTTGGATAGGTGCCTCTGCTAGTTGATTTGCAATCACTTGCCCTTTGATGGCCTTTATTTCTACGTACTCTATTTAGAACTCACTCAAGATCATTACCCACTTCACCAATCATCCAGTGAGCGTTGCTTTGCTTAGTAGGTACTTCAGAGGATCAATATGTGCGATCAGCTTTGTCTGGTGGCTTAACATATAGTTTCTCAGCTTCTGGGAGGTGAAGACAAATGCGAGGCATGACTTCTCAATTGGCATATAGTTTAGCTCATATCCAACCAATTTCCACCTTAGGTAATAAACAACCCTCTCTTTACCTGCATCATCATGTTGTGCCAAGAGTACACCTAACGCTGATTCCATCACTGAGATATATAGAAGCAATGGTCTACCCTGTACTGGTGGTACCAATATAGGTGACTTAAGAAGGTAGTATTTGAATATCTGAAATGCCTGTTCACATTGCTCTGTCCATATTAATTTAATGTCTTTATGCAATAGATGTTGGAAAGGGTGGCACTTGTCTGCCAATTGAGCTATGAAGCGTCTGATCGATTGTAGCCTTCCTTGTAATCCTCGTAGTTGTCTCAGGTTCGAGGGTGGAGGCATCTCCAATATTTCTTTGACCTTTGCTGGGTCCACCTCGATTCCTCTATGTGATACTATGAATCCCAGTAGTTTTCTTGCTATGACACCAAATGCACACTTTTTTAGATTTAGATAGACTCTGAATTCCTGCATTCTGTCAAAGATGGGTCCCAAAACTTGTAGATGATCATTTCAAAGTATGGACTTGGCTAGTATGTCATCCACATAATCTTCCATTGTCTTGTGGATGAGATCATGGAATATAGTTTTCATGGCCCTTTGATATGTTGCTCCAACATTCTTTAAACCAAATGGTATGACATTCTAACAATATGTTCCCCAAGGACATGTGAAAGTTGTTTTGTGTTGGTCCTCTGGTGCGCTCCTTAGTTGATTGTAACCTGAAAAGCCATCCATGAGGGATAGCATTTGATGTCCCGCCGTTAGATCTACTATCATGTCAATGTTTGGTAAAGGAAAGTCATCCTTGGGACAAGCTACATTGAGATCCTTGAAATCTGTGCAAACCCGTAATTGACCACTGTGTTTTGTAACTGGTACCAAATTAGATATCCAGTCTGCATATGGTATAGGTCTTATGAATTTAGCATCCATGAGCTTTTTCAACTCTGCTTTGACTAGTAACGCAACGTGAGGATGCATCTTTCTCAGCTTCTGTTTGATAGGTTTAGCATTGGGTAGCAACGGGAGATGACGTAATACTAACTCGGGATCCAACCCTGGCATATCTGAGTAGGACCATGCAAAATTGATCATCTGTGCCTTGAAGAAATTGATAAACTACTCTCTCTCCTCAGGAGTGAGTGATTTTGCCAGGTATATGTTCTTTGGGTTCTTGTCATCCCCCAAGTTAACTTCCTCTGTTTCTTCTACTAGTAAGGCCGATTTCTCCTCTGTTAAGGGGAGGGGTTCCTTTCCATTTTCTAGCACCTCAGCAAGGTTTTTGCTAGAAGATACATCTTGTTTTAGCTTTTTATCATTATTTTTTTTTTGTGGACTGGAAAGAGGAGCTTCCTCCCCGAAATATGCTGCTCTGTCTAGGTTGAAGGAGAATCTTGCCTTGTGATCTCCTGATGGGATGCCTTCCCCCAGTCCCATGAAATGAGCTATAGCCTCATCATTTTCGAAGATATCTAGATCAGGTGGTCCTTGTTGATACCACTCTATAAGCTCAGGGTGTACAAGATAGACACTTTTAGTACTGTTTGGCTCCGGTTGACTGAAGGGGAATGTTGATATGGTGCCTACAAAATTGGACTATGATGTGGACGCACCACTTGAGGTCTGATGAATGATATGTTTGTCTATACAGGGTTGTTCGGAAATAGTCAGTTGGTCGAATAGGTCTACGAGATTTATGACAATGTCTGACCAAGGGGAGTAATCTGGGATTGATGGTTCAGAGTTGTGAAGGGATCTCCACTCATACCCGTGGGAGTCAGTCTCTATAGAACATTCGTCCGGTGTCTCACTTCCTTTGGTATCTTTGATTGCTATGTGTAGGTTTATTAGGGATTGTGTGGTTCCCTCTTCGGCGGGTAACAACTATGCTAATATGTTTCTTATTAGGACATGCTCTGTGTTGTGCCCCCGGTGCATCTCTGCCACTTGTTCCTGATTGACTTGAATGTCTTGGATCACAGGACTAGTGCTTTGTTGTCCATAGCCCAAACCTCTTGTATTTCTTTGAGTAGGCGGGAGAGGAAATTCATATATGCCTTGTTTCCTTGCCCCCAGTCCGGTTGTACCATCATACCCAAATATTTGTATCATTGTGTAACCATTACCATAGATTGACAAGGGTAGTGGTGGTCGGATTGTCTCGGGGTGATCTTGGTATAACTAGGTATTGATATCTTGTTCAAAAGGGTTTTCTTCCGCTATGTCTCCCCATCGGACAAAGGTTGTGGGTGGACATCTGAATAGAACAGGCTGTGGAGTTTCTGTTGCAACAACAGGTTGTGGCATGCCGTGAATTCTTGGGCTTTGAGGCATGTGTGTGATGGTAAAGGCCTCTTCATATCTGTATTCACCAAAGCCTTTGTCCGTGATGGATATCTTGTCTTCTTTCTGTGTGATATCTTTAAGATTTGAATCTAAAGAGGAGGTAATACTTGCATCCTATTTAATAACTATCTTTCCTACTGCTCGTGTGACATCCTTGGGATTCGAATCTGAAGAGGATGGGATGCTTGCATATTGGTTTGATGGTACCTGGTTATCAGTGCTGATTTGGATCGCATTACAGTATTAGAATGGATTGGGATCTCCCTCTATGATGATCTCCTCTCCCTGGTGTGGGAATTTGATGCATTGGTGGTATGTCGAGGGTACTGTTAGAGATTTTTCTTGTATGAACCACAGTGCTTGAAATGACTATTTGAACACTATGCCTTCTAATACTGATTCAGAGACAAGAAAAGCCTAATTGCTAAGGACTGGATAAGGTCCTCCTTCGTTTTTGAGCTCCACATATACTCAGGAAGGTTTTACCTCTTAAGATTGTTGTTTACACAGTATTTGTTGATGTGGACACTGATTTTCTATGTATCTTTATTGAACCAACTTATGAATTACCTTGCAAATAACCAAGCATAACCAGATGCAAAATATAACCATACAAACCATAGTTGTAAGCATAACAACAATCAGTGATACAAAGATTCTCATCCTTCTTCCTTTTCTTTATAGGAGGGATAACCTAATGGATTCACTCTCTAAGGAATCAATAATATGGACAGTGTCCTGGTGACAGAGGTCCTTAACAAATTCAGTTTATCTTTTCTTAGTAACAAAGTATTTTGATTGATTTGGTTTTGATATATTGGAACAACTTAGACAAAGATGGATTATCAGATTGTTTTCTAAACCAGTGCCTATCCTTTGGGCTATAGAGTCAAAAATAAGCTAATATATCATAAAAATAAAACACAGTAAACTTCCTTACAGTTCACATACAATTCAGGTAAGTTGCCTTACAAGCTACCCTGTCACCTCAAATCTATTGTATCAAATCCTTAAACAAAGTAGTATGCTCTCTGAAATTACTTAC
>MU227858.1:758484-772831 GCA_018584345.1 Thuja plicata
ATCTCTTTTCCTGCCTTGTCATGTCAATTTTTGTAGACATGGTGCTGAATAAGCCAAAGGCTTGCATGAATGAGTTTCTGTTCAAAATTAGCAAGGCAGTGCCATCATCCCTTTTAATGGTCTTTGTAAAGGCATCATAGTGATTTGCTAGGTCAAGAAATAGGTCTACATCTAAGAAAACATCAAGAACGAGCAACCTAGCAAGACCACATGTCCAAGGGTTTGAAACTGGGATGGGCTTATCAGAGTTTTTATAGAAGTATGTGAAAAGAGAGTAAACTGTTGTGCCCGGGGTCACAGCATCTCGAATGTTCTTGTACTCATCCAAGAGGACACTAGCATCGGCCTTCTTATTATGCGTTGAACCTGGCAGAAGATGGAGAAACTCATAAGAGAAACTCGCTTTTCCTTTCTGTTCCTCTCCACTGCCTTCACTTGTTGAAGCGACACTCACAGCTCTGCTCATCCTTGCAACACCTTGAATCTCTTTTCTTACCGATATTGAAACAAATCTAATCTCAAATATCAGCTGTTTGTTCTATGCACAATCTTTTGCAATTTAGAATTTCTCTGATCAACTTTGGATACACTGCAAACTGCGCAAAATATCACTCTCCTAAAAATTAGCAACTTGGCTCTGAAAACTTGAAAGCACGGTGAATGAGAATGAATGCACCATCAACTCCTTATAGCCGTCATTCAGAGTACGCAGCTCATAATTTGGAAACATCAGTTCTGCCATTAATTTGCCATGCCGTGAACTTTGAAAAACCTAGCCATAGTTGCTGAAGTTGACATGAAATCAAATTTTCAAAAATGAATCCTCGGAGCAATCATATAACGTTTAAGAAATTTGACATGTCACATTCTAATTCATTGTCTGTCTCACATCTCAGCTACCATTTTTGCACAGTAATCAAAATATGAGCCTCTGATTAGTTGTCGGGAGATTTACTTTGTCATATCAGAAAACTGTCGCCGTTTTTTAGATTTTGTAATCAAGCGACCTTGCGACTGCATTAAGTCTCTTTGTCGCGGGCTTGTGTCATTAACCATGGTTCCGTTTCAAGACTTGGCGACAATGTGTTTTCTTAACCTTGGCTGACCCAAGTGATCATCTGGCGATCACGCGACATAACTGAAATCAAAGTCGCGCACAGTTAACCTTAACTCACTATTCTTTCTGAGACTTCGCGACTAGCTGTTACCATTAACCTTTACGGTTGTCTCCTTGTCGCTAGATGCTTTTATTTTGTTTGAAGACTATGCGACAACCCTTAGTCGCCCAGTCAGGAGATATATTCAACTTTACCTTAACACGTTATAAGCGCATTTTTTTTACTTATAGCGACTGCGCGACATACCCTAATCGCCAAGTCCGGAGGAATTTTCCCTTGGGGCACTTTTCTTTCCAAACTTCGCAACTACCATTGGATCCTTTGATTCTTTCATCTGACGATTGTCGCTTAATCGCCAAATGATCGGGCATACCCTTAAATTATTTCCAGACACCGCGACTGAAGGGAAAGCACCTTAGTCTCGAAGTCCCTGAATCCCTTTCTTCCTTCTGGCGGCCATGCGATCACTTTTGAATGTCCACCCACCTTGTGACAGATGTCACTCAATCATTGGTTTTGCTTGCTGCATAATGGAAAACTGAAGCATTATCTTGTTCTAGCGACATCCCGACTAAGCAATACTACAAACTTCAAACAGTTAGTCGTGTAGTCTGAGCTGAAATCTCTTAACCGCCATTCTATTCCGAGACCACGCGACTAAAGGAAAACTTAACTGTTAGCTTTGACTTGATTTGGCGACAATGCGACATGAAGTAATCGCAAAGTTTGAGAACACTTTCATAACTGTTTGATTTCTCTCGCGATCACCCGACTAACAGTGGGTCCTATCTTTATAAAGTCTTATAACATCATTATCTTGCGACTACCCGACTGAAAGAAATCGCTAAGTCTCAGAACACTGAAGGAATATTCTGATTTTAATCGAGACTACGCGACACAAGGAAAAATCAAAGTCGAGAAGACATTTGGAATATTCGGTTGGGGTAACGTGATGAGGCGACTTAACTTAAAACACATGCCTTTAATGAATGAAAAAGTAACGCTGAAACATAAGACATGACTTAGGGTTTCATTTCATCGTTTAACACTTGGAAATGACTAGGGTTTTTTAGGGTTTTTGCATAATGAGCAAAGTTTAGAATTGAAAACTTGAAACATGACAGAGGAAAAGGCATGATGAACGAGAGATAGCTGAATTGAGCACACCAGAAATCAGAGAGCAGGACAAGGAACCAGGAGAACTAGAAAAAATAGGAAATACAACCAACAGGTACTACTTGCATTTCATGTATCCAAGGTCTCCCTAGTAGCATGTTGTATCCCAACTCAAGGTCTAAGATTTGGAAGGGAGTGTTTTTGACCGTAGGACCAATACGAACAGGTAGAATGATAATACCTTTAGAGGATCTTTCCTCTTCATCATAAGCTCTAATATTGATCCTCCTTGTGACATCAATGCTTGATTATGAATAACCTAGTTGCTTGATTAAATTTAGAGTATAGATGTTTAACCTAGCTCCACCATCAACAAGGACCCTACGGATAGCGCTTTTATGGACCTGGACAAGTAACTGCAAAGGATCATTGTGCAAGGGTTTATGCGGCGGTATATCATGATCTGTGAATGTGGCATGTTTGTTAGCAGTTATATGGTTGACCTTCGTTTGGAAGCTTTTAGGTGTTATGTCCCTTGGGACAGCTGCATTCTGAAGGGCTTGGTCAAGTGCCAGTTTATGTTGTGGAGATATGCGCAATAGGTCAAACATGGAGATTTGGGCAGGTGTGTGCTTTAGTTGGTCCACTATGCTTGTTTGTGGATCCGAGTTTGCTGTGGGATTTTCCTGTGTAGTGGAAGAGGATGGGACTCCTTGCAAGACGACTCTGGTATGGCACGTTGTTATAGCACATTTATTACCTTGGTCTCTGATAGTGATCGTAGCCACATGGCTATCTGAAGAATTGAGGCAATTGATAGTATTATCATTGTTAGCATATGTATAGTTGACTTGTTTTCCTGGTCCACCAGACCCGGAAGCTTTTTTTTCCTTGTTGTGATCATGAAAGGTATCATTAAAAATAGTGTGATCAGTTGTGCCTTTGGTTTGGGTATTGGTCACATTGATGACCCTTGTGTCAATTAGGTCTTGGATAGCATGTTTCAATCGATAATAGTTGGATGTTTTATGTCATTTTACCTTATGAAATTCATAGAATTCTTTGTCATTATACCACCTTGGTTTGTTTTCTTCTTGTTCAAAATCCCTAATTTCCAGGAGAGTGATAGTGTTTGATTGTATCAACTTGCATAAAGCTGATTCTATCAGTTCTCCTAATAGTGTGAAATCTCATTGTTGGAATTGAAACCGTGGTCTGTGTTGATTCTGTTGTTGATTATTTGACACAGCGGTTGCTTGTACCATAGGAGGTTGGTTTTAGATGTATGCTTGTTGAGTGGGCTCTGTGGATTTCTAGTTGGCCACAGGTGCGCCGTGTAGTGACACCTTGGGTTGTGCATAGTTAAGCGTCTTCATGTCAATGACACCATCATTAGTGACATTCTTGTTTTTGTTACACCACTTAGATTTTTCCGTTGCATTCTTATTCATATTTTTTTGTGTGGGATCTGCAAGGATTCCTCATTTGACCAAGTTCTTCTCACAACAAACTCCTCTTTCGATGAGTTGTGTGAAGTTCAGAGCTAACTATAATTTTGTTGTGAATGACATGTCTGGGATTAGATTGTCAACAAACATGACTATTAATTCTTGTTCGGGCACATCATATGTTATGCGTTTTTCCATATTCCTCCATCTCTGTAGGAATTTCACAAAAGACTCTCCATCTTTCTATTTGATATCGCAAAGGTCCTTGATGCTGACCTTGCGCTCGATGTTATGATGGAAGTGAGCTATGAAATTTTCAGCCAGTTCACCCCAAGACTGAATGTCGTGGTGTAAATGCAAGAACCATTCCATTTCTGGTCTGACCAAGCTTTGTGGGAACAGTCGCATTAAATATGTCTCATCATGGGCGACTTCGACACAACTAGCAAAGAATTCTCGGATATGTTCAATAGGGTTGGTACTGCCCCTATAATTGTCAAATTTTGGTACCGAGAAGTGATTTGGGAATGGAGACATGTGAAGAGAATGGTCAAAGGGGTATGGGTATAAGTCCTCTACGGTATAGGATTTAGTTTGCCCCTGATTTTGCATATCCATCATTTGGGTTTGAAGGGTTTGCATTTGTTGCATCAACATGTCCATTTGATTCTGTGGTTGATGTGTAACATTCCTTTGTGTTGTGGTTGGTATGAGGCCGCGCCTCTGTGTCCCTTGAGTAGGAACATAGGATTTCATCCTAGGAACTTGACATTGATTCCCCACCGAGTGGTTTATAAATGGGGGCACACGAGTAGCCCATGGTGGGTTGTGAAGCATTTGTTGTTGTGATTAAAACTATGGTTGATACTGCTGGGGTTGGTATTGCTATTGCTAAGGTTGGGTTGAAACTGGGGTTGTTGTTGCTGAGGTTGGATTTGAGTCAACTGAAGCTGGGGTTGCTGTTGTAGAGGTTGGATTTGAGGCAACTGAAGCTAGGGTTGCTGTTGCGGTGGTTGGATGGGAAACTGAAGCTAGGGTTGTTATTGCGGGGGTTGGTTTTGAGGCAACTGAAGCTGGGGTTGTTGTTGTGGGGGTTGGAATTGAGGCAACTGAGGCTGGGGTTTCTGTTGCAGGGGTTGGATTTGAGGAAACTGAAGCTGGGGTTGCTGTTGTGGAGGTTGGATGGGCAAAGATGTAGCCTTGGGCGGGCCTTGACTGTAAGTCATTCCTGCCGAGATGGAACCCTGTGGGCATGAAGTATTGATCCCATGACTAGTGTGAATTGACTGCAGTAGCGGCATAGTTTCAGAATAGTTGGTGTTTGGTGGGATGGAAGGCATAGCATGAGAGCTTGATTGTCTCAGCCATGAGACCAAAGGTAGGGGCATACTAGTGACCATGGGTGCACTTAGTTGCAAGCCTGTCATGGTTTGAGTGGAAGATGTGTTGGCCTGGTTTGGTTCCTTAGTTTGACCGAATATAGTCTGTGTCAATGTGGGTAATATCAATGGTGGAAAGATTTGTGACACAAAAGGTAGCATCTCAGGAGGTTGAGTAGTGGTTTGACCTACAAGAGGGTTTTTGGGCCATATAGTCGATATACTGAATTCAGTGGGGAGTTTGACTCCCTTCTTTATTAGCATAGCTAAGTAACATTCATGGTTCCTCTCTACAACAACGTCAACTACTTTCATGGAGTAAGCATCTTGCTCCACATATTCGAGTTCTTCCTCTGTGATATCTTAGAAAAAAGCCGCCCCATGGGGCTGTTCAATGAATAGAGAAGGACTAATATTTGCAAAGGGATCATTCTCTTGCTCTGTCTCCCAAGCGGGGAAACGGTTGATATATGACTCATCAGGTTGAGTTCTAGCCTTAGACCTTGTGTAAGGTCCGTCATGAGGTGTTTGAGACATAGTGTGGTCCAAGTTTTGTAAATAAAACAAGTGATATAAAGCAAACAAGGAAGAAGATCCTTTTCTTGAGGAAGTCTGAGTTATATTTTGGACAAAGGTAATTCTAAGGACAGATTTTGATATAACTTGATCTCAAAGTTGTGATGATAAAAAGATAGGATTTGCCGACCTTTGTCTTGGACAAAGTCACTTTGAAAAAGATGATATTTGAAATGATGAGATCAAGGTATTTTGAGTCTGAGATTTTGAACTAACTATGTTTTTGACAATAATCGTTCTTTTACAAAGAAAGGGTAATCTTTAATGTTTAGAGGTTCACACAATGTTCTTCACATTTTCCTGGGATAGACACTAGTTTTGGACACCAAATGAAGAATTCTTTCAAGGTTTTAGGTCAAAATAGGAATATAGTATATCTGGTCAATTGCAGTACAATTTCACCGATTGCGGTAGTTTATCACCGATTGTGATAATAAACACAATGATTGCGGCAATAAACAAGTCAACTGTGGCAAACTTCCTTCAATTACGGCACAATGCAGGAAATTGCAGTAAATGAGGAAGAGTCTAGAAAAGACTAGAGGATAAGTATCACTGCTTGATATTTTTGAATTTTTTTGGAACAATGCTTATGATTTGCAAAACAGTTGATGTTGACAACCCTAGACTTTAACACGTTTGACTCATTTTGACAGTTTGTATGTTTTTGTTTTGCGTTTTCAGAAATTGATCAAAGAAACAAGCACAATAGACATTGTGTTTTGAAGAATGAAGATTGAAGAGTGTATGTTCTACAACTTTTTCAAGTTGCAAGGTTATCACGAGGTCTCAACAATGAACAATCAGATTAATATAGGTCAATTGGCTTCAGAATACAATGTTATAGGCCCAATGCTTGAATGTCTGTTAGCTCACACAACAATTGTCACACTACTAGGACACGAAGATCTACGACGTAGGTGCTCGTGTTTTTGCCATTTCCAGGTATTGTTGCCGTGAAGTGAAGATCTCTTTCACTACATAAATACCATGGGACACATATGTTGGGAATCTTGGGGGGAAATTATGCAACCCCTTGCACTATAATAAGGTATCTGTTTGGAGGTAAAATGGGTTGGCTTCTAATTAATAAGGTTGTAGTAAGGGTCCGTGGTGTCTCTCCAATCGGTTTGTACATGTGTGACTCACTTAAGAGCCTAGTTGACCACGCTGGCTCCTTAGGGATATTCACCCGATCCAGTCTATTATCAACACGCCTCACCCAATCTTGGCTAGATAAGATGAAACTTTGGTTCACGCCTTTTTTATATACCGATCGAAAGAATTACCAGTTTAAAGTCATCCTCCAAGAAAGAAGCGCATTCCCCGGACAAGCCTTTCTAAAAAGTGTAAAGGTTTGTAATCTAAATAGTTTGTGCAAGTGTACCCAAAACTCAAGACACAAGGTAAATCGATTAAGCTCCAAATTTTGAAATGTGAACTAAGCTACACCACCATACAAGCACCAATGTTCAATTTTAAGCCCAAAAGTAGGTGTTGATTGCTTGTTCAATTTTAATGCACCAAGTTGAGAGATTTTTTGCTTTTGTTCAGTTTTAATCCCCACATCAATTTTAAGTCCAAATCTAAAATATGAGGTGTGATATATTTTGCAAGCACTGTTCTTTTTAAACCCAAATCGACAGATGAATTCCTTTTAGTTTTACGCTGTTTAGACAGGTTAGTAACCAAAAGGATTATTTGCAAAAAAATAAGAATATGCAAAACTTTGAAATAATGAATGACGCTTACCAAAACTTACCCTCCTCTGTCCTCAATGATTTGGTCCAATCCTGCACAGAACCGAAAAGAATGTCAAATTAGAAACAGATGGGCAGAAGATTTGGATCTGATATTGCAATATTCCTACGATTGGAGCAAACTTCTGACAATTGCGATAAACTTCTGTAAGTTGCAGTAAAACACTGGCAACTGCGGCAAAATGCTGGCGATTGCAGCACGGATCGGGCAACTGTGGCAAAATTTTAACAATTGTGGCCTGGATCAAGAAATTGCGGCACAATACCAGAAGAAAGAAGACAAGAAATGGACAGAATAACTGCGAAAGCTTGCAATCAATTGTGGTATTAAACCAATCGATTGCGACACAGTTTCGTCGATTACGGTAAAATACCAGCAACTGCGATATAATACAAATGTCAAAGAAAAGTCAGATTTTTAAATTTGCGACCGTACAGCTATGGTTAATCAATCCTTTTCTTCGTCTGCAAGAGATATTAGGGTTGTTTGATTCATGTTGGGTTCACCAAAATGTACGCCTCTTTTTTTATTGTGATCCATGGTTCCCAAGCTTTCCAAAGGCAAGGGTTAGTAGCAAAGGTTTCACAATTGATATAACCAAATACACAATGACTACTAAATGAATAACTAGAAACATAATCAATAAAATATATAAGTAAGAGAAAGGAAAACAAATAAATGCAAACCCCACGATGCTTGAAGCTTCTATTGTTTCTCTCTACTCCTTCCGAAACGATATTTTTGATGCTCAGTATTGGCGGGGCAACGTCTATGACTTGAGAAGTGTCAAACATTTGATAATTGAAATGTGTGTGTGTGATTGCAAGATGACTTGAATTCTAGAACCAAACTGACGGAGTAATGGCGCACGAGAGCTTGAAATCCAGGATCCTTCAAATAGTTATGAAGGGTTTATTATATAGGAAATGGTGATGAAATGAACGGTCAAGATCAACCCCAGAGATAGGGAGATAAACGGTTGAGATCAAAAGGAACAGGAGAGGTCCTCAATAAATTCCACCTCTTCATTTGGTAAAGAGGAGATAGAGTTTGGTTAACTAAAGAGCTAATTATGAGTTACCTTTTTGAACTGAAGAGGTGGGTGAAGTTACCCATGTGGACTGGAGAGATGGGTAGAGTAACCCACATGATCTAATTAGAGTTAGATCTTTGAAGATAAATGAATATTTAATTCATTTATTTAATTATTGTTTTCAACATGTGAGATAATTGAATTTTTTTTATTAAGAATTTCTTTATTGAATGAAATTAAATTAATTTAATTGGAAGAATTTAATTAGTAAGTTTAAATATTTGAATTTAAACTATAGGAAATTGAGCTTAATTAATTAATTAATGGTAATTAATCAATTAAAGCTAATTAATTAAATAAAATTAATTATTTAATTAATCTTGGGAATTTGATTAGATGATTTGGGGAATGAATTTAGAGGAAAATAGATGATTAATTAATGATTAAAAAAACTATTAATTAATAGATGAAAATTAGTGTTTTTAATGTAAAGTCACAAGCTTGTCCATTTTAGGGTGTCTACACTTTGTCTTCTTATTTTCAAATGCAACTTTGTGAACTGAATTATTCAACTGAGAAACACTCAATAGCTTATAATTCAATCCATTTACCCAATAAGCATTCTCACACATTATCTGGTTATTCAACATTATTGTTCCTCTACCTTCAACTGGACAAGGTGTGTCATTTCCCATTCTTACTGATCCACCCTTGTAGTATTCAAAAGTCTCAAAAAATTTCTTATCACCGGTCATATGATGAGTGTAGCTACTATCTATGATCCAAACATCATTTTTGTTAATTTTAGATATGAGAGTTGTTTCTACATACCTTTCTTCATCATCATCTGAATCATCTTTTACAGACACAAACACCATCTTGATGTCTTCATCAGATTCGGTGTCAATATCATCATCCTTACATTTTGCTAGGTAGATGACCTTCTTTCCTTTGTCCTTATAGTCTCTGATATCTCTTCTTTCTGATTGTTGGTAGCTTTTGTAATCACCTCTGTCAGACTTCTTCTCAAAAGATCTGTCATCACTTCTGTTAATACATCTTGCAGCAAAGTGTCCAATCTCTTTGCAATTAAAACAAACAAGTGGTAATTTATCTTTGTATTTACTTTTGTCTCTCTGCATTCTTCTGGTCATAAGTGTTTCAATTTCATCAAGATCATCTTCTTCGTTTTCACTATCACTATCTTTTCTCATAGTGTTTTTGTGGCTTGATTTACTTATTCTCATAGAAATTTTGAATGCAGACTCTATGTTTGGTAAGACACTATTATCAAAGTTATTCATCTCAAATGAAATCAGTCTTCCAATTAAACTGTCTAGAGTAACATTGCTATTTTCTACTGCTCTCATTTCTTGAATGGCAGATACTCTAATAGCATAAGTAGGCAGTAAGGTTCTTAGAATTTTACTTACCACTGTATCTTCTTCTAGTACACCTCCAACTCCTCGAATAACATTGACTACCTCTTTAATTCTTGTGCTGTACTGAGTAATGTTTTCTCCTTCTTTCATTTTTAGATCATCAAACTTTCCTCTAAGGATTTCTGCCTTGGCTCTCAAAAAAAATTTGTCACCACCATGTACAAGCTTCAATTTGTCCCACATCTGCTTTGCAGTTTTGCATTCTTTGACATCTTCAAATTCAACATCAGAGAGTGAGGAAGCAAGCTCTATCCTCATGTCGTTATGTTCATGCTTCTCTCTCATTTGTTCAATTGTTGGTGCTCCTGTGGGCAACACATATTTTGTTTCTAGAAATTGAGTAACATCATTACCAATACCTGATAAGTGGAGTCTTATCCTTCTCTGCTATGAAGCAAAATTATCTTTGTTCAACTTGGGCACATCTCGTCTGTTCATCTTTTGATCTTTGGCTTAGGTCTTGAAACCTTCCTTCTAAGCACACAAGCTCTGATACCAATTGTTAGTAATAACTGGGGGGGTGTGAATCAGTGGCCTCAAGTTTTAATCCTTAAATCAACCCTTCAACTCTTATAACCACTAATTATTTCTCAAGTTATCTTTTGTCCTACAAGATGAATGCCTTGAACAACTTATATCAATTTACTACTTATCGGATTGCTCTGTTAAACCTTCTTCTTAATGTTTACTGATAAGAAGTCATCTATTTATCAAAATACAGTAAATATAAAGAGTATACTGATATATCCAGAATGAATTATGTAAGATACAAAATATTAAAGAAATGCATCATACACACATATAACACATGGATTTAACATGGAAACCCTGTCAAGGGAAAAAACCACTGGGACCGGTATTCCAAATTTTTACTCTTTTGACGTAAGCCCTGTTAGGAGCCAACCCTGTTAAAGGTTACAAACACATTGTTAGGTGTGACCTTGTTAGTGGATTTTACACATATAGGTTGTCACTTAGTATCAGACATCTAATGCTGCCATCCTTGAATTACCCTCTCTCTTAGGCTGTCAATAAGCATCAGGCATATTCAATGCTACTTTCATGAATCAACCTTTTTGGCACTCCTTGGGATGTACCTCAATATATAGAAGATTGTTAACTCCTGCTCTGTTAAGAGACTTGATACTTCAATGGTTAAACTGAAACAATATGACCTATTTCTAATGCAACTTGAATTGCAGATTTTCAGATCTATTTAAGTACTTTACCTCTCTAATCAATGTATCAATTCAATTCTTTTGTGCTCCACACTTTCTGCTCTGTGATATTGTGCTCACTGTTTGTCGGTGTCTGTAGAATTTCTTAACTATCCTTCAGCTTGATTGATCAGTACTGCATGAAGTTGTTCTTCATCAGTTTCTCTTTAGCATCCTCTTTTCATTCACTCCCCGTAATCCCTTTTTCGTGAATGTTATATTTTTAGAAAATGAATTAAGCTTGTCTCTTATATAGACATGATATTCATTATTTTTTGATTCTTGATTCTTGGCATGAAGAACAATCTAGCCAATTAGATTTAAAGAATAACTCCTGATTTGTCTCATAGTTATCTTCTTGCCAACTGTATAAATCATTTTTAAATCAATCACTTAACTCTGGTCAAATAAAACAAAGAAAAGAACCAGTTAAGTCTATCTTTAGCTCTTGCTAGCTAGATATTTTGTCATTTTCTTAACTCTCTGTTCTGTCGGTCAACTTTGCAGTTAGTCGTCGGTGACAACTGACAGTTCCATCGGTGTGACTCCAGTTAGCTTTGGGATCTCCGTCCATCGGGCATCATTGGATTTTTACTCGTCGGAAAACTCTATTTTTAGCTTGTCAGGAATCCTGTGGTTTTGCTTCATCGGGCAACACTGTCTTCTGCACATTGGGTATCACTGTGACTTTTCTTCTTTGCCTTTTCCGATGGTGTGCACTCCATCGGTGTTGTCTGTCACTTAGTGAATACTTGACTTTTATGCATTGCTGAAAGCATAACCGTTGTTCCATTGATTCTCTGAAGTCTTTGGCATTATGTACATGACCATACAGATGATATCAAGTTGACATCAATGACAATACAAACCATTTAACTGATTTAATGCCTTGCATTATCTTCAACTTAACATTATCAAACATTCAATCAGTTACATGTCATCAAACTGTCCTTCGGTCTCTTCCTCATTTTCAGCTTCTTCTCCCTGTTCGGTTTCTTCTTATGTTACTGACAGTATCTTATTTAGGTTCTTTACCATTTTATCTTTCTTTCTGTCTATTTGCTTCATAACCAATCCAGATTTTATTCTTTCTTTGACCTCTTCATAGGTTCCAAACTGTGGTTGTTTCTTGTCTAGGGGTTCATTTATCAATGCATCAATTGCTTTGGATGCTTGATCAATATTAACCTCATAATATAATGGTTGTACCCATCTTGTCCTTGGTACAATAGGTTTGATGTATGTATGGTCTGTGTCAACCATGAAACATATATCATCTTTGAATTTCTCAATAAGTTGCTCAGGGATCCTTACCCTCTTCTGCATTTTTTCCTTGAATCCTGTAAAGTACTCATCCATGACTGTTTCAAATTTGTCTCCCAGTGATGTTATGTATTCAATGATTTTCATGGTGACTGGTCTTGTTGTATCCCATTTTACATCTCCTATAGATGGAAATGATTCTTGAAAGTAAAATAAAATGCACATAATAAGTAAGCCAAACTTACATGTATTTGTCTTTGCATTCTTGATCGTTCTCATGTTCTCTTCTAACTGGTTCAGTAGAAGTTCAGACAAATCCAACTGAGTTCCCTTCTTCACAATCTTGTGGGCTATATCCACTGCACTGGATGCTATGTTGTTCATCCTGTTAGCTTGGAAGAATTTGTAGCCTAGGACACATGCTTCAAATTTCATCTCATTATCAGTAATAGTGGATACCTTTAGTCCTTTGCCATCCCACTTGGCTCCTGTGCTCTTTTTAATCTCAGCCTTGGTTGGGTGTTTCAATACTTTTACCTTTTCAGTTACAGGGCAACCGATGACTGCATGGATAACATCTCGGGTTATGATCTTAGGCTCATCCAGTCAGAACTTGTGATTGTGTATTCGGTTCAGTACTAACCAAATCTATTCGCTTTTGAATACCTTCAGGAATAATAGGGCATTAGTGGACCCTTTCACCTCTATGTGTTTATGTTTATCTTTTATGGTTCCATCTTCATTACATAGCTTCTTGTAAGCTTGTTCTATGTCTAAGTCACCAATTTCTACAATCTTGCAGTGGATGTATGCTCGCACGTCTTCGATGAGCAAAACCCTAGCTGGTATTTACGAGAATGCTCCAACATTGTCAGGTTGTGATGCAACCTCAGGGTAAATCTTGTAGTGTGGCTCCTCACATACATAATTATTGATGAGCTTAACCTCATCCTCCTTGATGTTCTTCATTTTGGTGGTTCTTGAGGTCGTGGCCATTGTTTCAAATTTAGGGATTTTTGAAAAATGCGTAAAACAAAGTTCTCATTTGTCGTAGGAACTTACTGTTTACACCTGTAGTGATCTCTGATCTACTTGGAGTGCTCTGGGTCGAGTTGAAGTCACTCTGTGATGCTATCGCTGTTTGCACAAATTTTTCTCTTGTCACTCTTCTCTGGTCGTGGTGAACAATGAAACCCTTTTGTCACCCTTTTATAGCCATTTACCCTAAAAGCGGGTCATTAATGCTCAACCACTCCTCAGTGTGCGAAAATGGAGTTCGTCGATTAAAACATTAAATCCTCTCTTTGGTGACAACATGATGTTTCAGACGATCGTCTTACTTATTGCTTTTACTGACGGGTTTCGGTGTGTTACGAACATAGCTTATTCAACTTTCTTTATTACCGACGAGTCTCGGTTTACACTAGCAATTTTTCTTTTACATGTTAATTGATGATTCTTGGTAAGTGTAGGCAGTTTAAGCTTTGAGCGTATACCGTTGGATTTTGGTATGTATTACCCGATAGAATAGTTTCCATAGATTTAACAAGTAATGTCATGATGCATATTTACTTATGCTAATTTGACATTTTATCATCATATTATGGGACTGATGCAAAATATAACTTGGGGTAATGTAGTTTCTGTACGCCTCTCTCTCTGGTTTCCCACAGCTTTCCAAGGGCAGGGGTTAGTAGCCAAGGTTCACAAGTGCATGCAAATCTATTATGCAATAACTACTAAACGAATGATTGAAACGCGAGCAATAAAATGTACAAACAATGAAAAGGAAGACAAACGAATGCAAACCCTTCGAAGCTTGAAGCTTCTATTTTCTCTCTCTACTCCTTCCGAAACGTTGTTCTTGATGCTCAGTATTGGCTGGGCAGCGTCTATGACTTGAGAAGCATCGAGATGTTGATAATTGCAAAATGTGTGTGATCGCAGGATGGCCTGAATGCTGACAGAGTAATGGCGCTTGTAAACTTGAAATC